>CM033999.1:29218679-29319526 GCA_019603395.1 Cyrtorhinus lividipennis
TTCATGCTCAACGCCTTTTGAACACCCAATTAACGAAAGCCGAGTGGCGGCATTGTCTGGCAAATTGGTTTCTCAGGAGTGGCTGTGCCAGGAGCAGATCTTGAGACGCCCTTACCCTCAACAATCGACTCGATTTCAACCGGAAAGGGGAACGTGAGACATCCCACAATGAGATTTCCTCAACTTCCGTTATAAAATATTATCACAACGATTCTCGAATCGATCATTTTGGTCGCCTTGCAGAGCAAGAAGGGAGACATCCATCGAGTTGTCAGGAAAGAGAAGTAATATCAAATACTCGTACTATTCAAAACCTTGACTTTCCTCGTGTAAATTCAAAAAATGTGAGCTTTTTGTTGATTTTGGCCAAAGTAATATTATTGTTGGTGATTTCTTCCTCAATTATCGAACATGGGGAAAACCGTGGGTGTGGAGCGTACCTACCGGACCCATTCCATTCAGCGTCCAAAATATAGAGAAAAATCATTCCCCACACGACAGATCGCCGAAAATCTCGAAATCAAATTTTCAAAATACACATTTTCACCCCCTCTTCCCTCAGTTGGGGAGATTGGGCTGAAAAGTTTCGAGGTCCAACTAGAGCCGGAAACGGGTCCCTGGCCAAAATATTAAATTTTGAAAAATTGTCTACTACCAAAATCGGTGTTGGGGCAATGCTGGTTGAATTTTTGCATGAAAACATAGGTTGATTATACAAGGAATAGCCAACCAATATTCAGGGAATAACCAATCAATGGTACAATATCCGTCCTCCGTACGTGATTGGCATTGGTCATGGACCCGTTTCCGGCTCTAGTTGGCCCTCGAAATATCTATTTTCGAGATGTGGGGCAATCTAGACTGTGGGATATCATTTTTCATTAAATTTTGGATGCAGAACCCGTTGACATGTGTCCCAGACCGATTGGCGCCCACCGGAAGTGCGTACGGTTTTTGCCATATTCCCCATGGTCCGAGGAATTACCAACCCCTGTGAAAGAATTTTCATCGTTTTATATACGCAGAGCTGTCACAGCTGTAAGCCCCCATGCTTGTTGCCTCCAGAAGGCCAGAAGGGAGGGAGCATGCGCCAGGATGCGCGCGCAGCTCCTGCCCAGCCGTCGCATTTGGAGAGAGCTCCAGCGCTTCACTCCTTGCCAAGGCGCCCAACCAGGCGGTTGTTGTCAAGGCGCCCATTGGTGCCAAGGCGCCCAACATGTCAGAGTCATATATATTTTTGTAACCTGTCGTGCAAGTGCAACTCACTCAGTCCATCCTGGCTTTGTCCTGTGCTCGCTCTGAAGTGAACTCTGCTACTGTGCTGAAGTTGACTGAAGCTGTAATATTGTGTTCCCCATGCCATGAGATGATAAAGGACTCAAGTTAATTAAGCCTTGCTGTGTACCTTTGGGACAGCATGCCCCCTCCTGTTTTCCCTTTGACGTCGACGCCGTTTTCGTCAGCCGGTATTGTTGCGCTTGTTCAGTAATTGTATTTCATGTATATCATCATTTCATTTGTATTAATTGTATTTTATGCTCCACATGTTGTCTAAATTACTTTGTCGAATTACTTTGTCTTGTATCAATTCTAGCCCAGGTTGAGGCATATTCTCCTTTGCAACGTGTCCTTGTTTTCAATTATAATTCATTTTGTATCAATGTATTTTATGCTCATCCTTGGTATCCCTAGTTGCTCAGTCGTAAGTCTTGGACTTACATTGTGTAACCTCTCGCTAGGTCCATTCAAAACCTCCGAAGAAACCCGAATTAAATTATAACAGATTTTAATTCGAGAGAGGCTTACTCAGCTATCTTGAATACGGAAAAAGGAAATATCGAATCCGCGTACAATAAAATGGAAAAATACTTCTGTTGATTATACACCTACCCTGCTTTGGGAGGGTGTGGTGCAAGATGTGATTTCGCTTTGAAGTCAGCTGAAACAATAAGAAACGTCATTGAAAAACTTCTCTCTGCTCCATTTTCTTTGAAGACTAAACGAGTTTGAATACTTGGATTGCGCCTGTAAGGGAGTTTCACTTGTCATTCCAAACGCGTTTCGAGGAGCCTCGTCAGACAAACTGCAAGTGAGAAGAGGGATCGTCAAATTTCATTACCGCCACTTCTATTGAATCAAATGGAAGGATCATTGCGAAAAGAGTTCTGATTGGCTTTCCATTAAAGTGAAAGATGACACGGGATCCGAAATTAAAGAGAAATCTGCCTTTGTGGCTCAAGGAGGAACCGAGGCGACGGAAGGGGAATAGCTTGCGTTTCAAAGAGGAAAACGCAATTCCAGGCCTGAAGTTCCTCAAGTGAAACGGTTTGTTACCTCCTTTGGTTCGAGGGCTGGAAAGATAATCTTCCACGTCGGAGCCTGCAGTCATACACGTGAAAAGGAAGCCATGTAAATTTGCGTCGAGGCTTTTACGGCAGTTCGAGCATAAACATTCCGATTTTGATAATATTCGTGCGTTGCATGAGTGTCGTTTTTCGGGATCTCCTCCGTTCCTTTATTCCCTGGAGTCATTGAACTATTACTACTCTCAACAATCACGTCCCTCACGGACTGATTTCGTGACGTTTTAGCGTTTTTATTCATCGCGTGGGAATGAAAAATGTGCAAAATTTGGGGCGAGACTAGGCATTTCAGAGAGAAGTGATTGTGGTGATTGCGCGAGACTCGTCTCAAGTGGAATACAGACTGGATGCTTCCTGTGCGTATGCTTGAGGATGATTGAAGGATCGGGAATGGCCTTCTCGTGTAAAGAGGGAGCCGAAGTGACTTGGAAAGGAAATAAATGAAGACCGTCAATCAAACGGAAAAACAAAGAAGCCGAGGGAAACTGACCGGGGTCCGGAAATTGCTTTTGCGGATTTTTTCTTTTCCTTCTTTCTCTTTCATAAACGATGTATCCTTTCCAGATAGAGAGAAAGATGAGAAGGGTAATGCGGGTTGATGGAGGAAGGAAGCCTGTCCTCGCTGGATACCGATTATGTCCGTTGGTGGAACGAAGAGGCTTTGATTTCACAGGGGCACGAAAACTCCTCAGCTTGACAGAGACGAACGGCTTAGATGAGTTGAGTTAAATGGGAGGGGGGGGGGGGGCTATAGATTACTGAACCGACATTCCTCGAGAACTAAACGGACTTACTTTTCAAAACTCCCGCATGCGGATGACTCATTGAGTAAGTAGACTGAATTGAAAATCCGCAAAGATTTTCCATGAGTGAGTCGTCCTTCCTTCACACACCTACCATAGCAACTGATACTGCCACATTTTCAATTCCGCTATAACTTGGTACATCATTCTGAAATAATGTTCATCTCCTTCGGTTGAGGGTGCATAGGTCCCTAAAACTCGAAAATCCATTTTCAAAAAACCTATTTTGACGGTATGGGTCCGGTATGTAACGCTGGATGGATTCAATCCAAACTTGAGTTGAAAATTATATGTACGCCACATGTTAAGTTCCGAAAAAATCCCGAAAATGAGTTTTAAATAAGCCCCAGATTGAGGACAAAAGCCCTGACCACTTCTAAAAATGTGAAATGTTGGTCAGCGACCACATTTCGGCTATAGTAAGTTGGTTCTCGAAACTGTTCAGCCTGATTAGTCCAAATGTGAGAGTGTGCCGATGAAACAGTGATTTTTCAAACTCGATTTTCGGGACTTTTTGGGAACTAGGCATGTGGAGTATCATTTTCCACTAAATTTTGGACTTTTTTTTTTTTTTTTTTTTTTTTTTTTCGGAGGAAGGTGAGGAAAGTCTTTATAAGATATCGGGGGGGGGGGGGGGGGGGCCGCAACCAAAGACCCGGGTATGGGTCCTCACCCCCTTTTCCCACGTTGGGGCCCAGCCCGGAACTGTTTGACACATTACTTCAGGCTGGGTTCCGATTTCTGCCTGCTAGCTGGTCCCGTTTGCCTGCAGTTCCCGTTGCCGGGCCCTTTCCTCGACGAGCTTGCCTTCCAGGATGTTCCGGATGTACCCTGCCACGGCATTCCACTTTGACTGGCTTTCGAGCATCCTGGTCATCATATCCTCGGGGGTGGGAGGGCTGGTCATTTCTAGCTCCCTTGCAATTTGCCATCGCTCTCTCTCCCACCTCTCGCATTCGAAGAATGTGTGTTGAGCGCTGTCCTCTTCGTTGGTGCAATGTAGGCATCCTGGAGATTCCACAATGCGCATCCTATGGAGATACTGATAGAACATCCCGTGACCCGAGAGGAACTGCGTTATATGATAGTTAACTTCACCGTGTTTCCTCTCTAGCCAGGGACGTATATTGGGCACCAGTCGAGCCGTCCATCTTCCTCTTGTTTCTGTCTCCCAGATTTCCTGCCAGGAGTCGAGTGTGTGTTCCCGCTCTTGTTTGGCTAATTGAGGCCGTGGCTCCTCTTCCCTTCGCTCGTACATCCTTTTCCTCTCCCTTGCAAGCAGATGTATTGGTATCACTCCCGCTAGGAGGAGCACGGCTGGTTCCGATACTGTCTTATAGGCGCTCACTATGCGAAGCGCCCCTCTTCTTTGCACCGTGAGCATCCGTTTTTGGTGGCATTTGACATTCAGAGCGTCCGCCCACACTTCTGCCCCATATAGCAGGATGGAGTGTACAACTGACATTATTAGTTGTCTCTTACACGGTCTAGGTCCTTGAATGTTTGACATTAGTCGACTCAGGGCTGCTGTTGTCTTTGCTGCCTTGGCTGCTGCCATCCTTATGTGCTCCCCAAAAGTTATCTTGGTGTCCAGCATTATTCCCAAGTACCTGACTACTGGTTTTGTTTCCACCTCAACTTCCCCCGCTCTGATTTGCATGATATTTGGGATGCGTTTTCGTGTGAATAGTACCACCTCTGTCTTGGCAGTGGCTAGTGAGAGACTGTGTCCATCCATCCACGCTCCCACTCTGGACATGGTCTCATTCAACTTCTCTTTCGCTTGCTCCATTGTATTGGCCAAGATTACAGCTGCCACATCATCAGCATATCCAACCAGGAAAGTTTCCTCTGGGAGGGCCACTTGGAATATGCTGTCGTAGGATATGTTCCAGAGGGTAGGTCCAAGTATTGACCCCTGGGCTGCCCCTGATGTAATTGGTACTTCCCGGCGTCCAAGTGTTGTGGTGTATATCAGTGTTCTGTCTCTGAGGTAGTTGTCTAAGACCCTCAGGAGATACCCCGGGAGATGAAAAGTGGTCTCCAGAGGCTCCAGCATATTTTCCCATCTTGCTGAGTTGAAGGCGTTTTTGGCGAAATTTTGGACGTTGAATCCGTTATGAGGTCTCGGACCGATTGACGCCTAAATGGGTCAAAATGGGTACCATCTCGAGCCAAAATGAAATCGGATTAATGAAAGAGCTACCAAGGATGCTGCTTTTCCATCTCAAACTTTCATTATGATATTAATTTATTTATGTTTTATCACCGTATTGACCCAGTTTTATGGCAACCGCCTCTCGTCAATTTGTGACGTCGCCCTTCTTATTTGTAATCCTTGACCATTCCAGCCCGAGTCCTACATCATTCCTCTATCAGGTCACTCTTCATATGTAAAACTCGTACATTTTCGGAGAGCGATTTCGGTGCCGTCGAGCTTAGAATAAGAATTTTTTTTTTTTTTTTTTAATTAAATGAAATTTTTTGAGCTGTTTTGATTTCTGCGAAACTGTGTGTAAACTGTCGCGGTCAGTTGTCTTTCCAAAATCTCATTATAGATCAATTGAACGTGTTCGTTTCAATATTAAAACACGCTGCAAATTCTTACACATGGGTTAGTTATTCCTCGAACCAGGCGCATGGAGACTAATTTAAACTCTGGACCAGGCTCATGGAGATTTTTTTCTTTAACATGGGGAAAATGAGGGAAACAGTGGGTGTGGCGGGTCCTCGACTCATACCAATCGATTCAGGGTCCAAAATTTAGTGGAAAATGATACACGCCTAGGTGCCAGAAATCTCGAAAACACATATTCAAAATGGGTAATAGATAGCCATTTTGACCCATAACATCTTCCAGTGAGTGCCAATAGTTCTAGGGCGCTTTTCAGACATTTGCTAATTTTGATCTAAATAACTTCAAACTTCCAGAAAAAAATTTTGGTCCGAATCGGAGAGATTGACTTTTGCATGAAAAGATATAGGTTGATTATTCAAGAAATAACTAACCAAAAACGGGGAGAGGAGGACAGAAATCGGATTCACCTGAGAAAGATTTATTTCATAAGCCACATTTAAATTATGTTTGTAATCACTTCATTATACAATGAAAATATTAAAACAATATAAAAAGTCAGGATGAATTTATTTGTAATGTCCCTAAGTTAAAAAGTCAAAAAAGTCCTTGGCACTCAGGAGGCCATTCCTGAAAGCCGTAGTTACCCTGATCACAAGTACACTTTATGGGCGATGGTTTACTCTTCTCAGATGCCTTCTCAGGCTCCCTGCCTCTGTAGTTCTGTAGTCACACTGGACACAAGCATATGGTTTGTAGCCTGTGTGAGTACTCATGTGTTTTTTCAGGTCCCTTGTCTTTACAGCTCTGTAGTCACACTGGTCACAAGCATATGGTTTGTAGCCTGTGTGAGTTCTCAAGTGGCTTTTCAGGTTCCCTGTATGTGCAGCTCTGTAGTCACACTGATCACAAGCATATGGTTTGTAGCCTGTGTGAGTACTCATGTGTTTTTTCAGGTCCCTTGTCATTACAGCTCTGTAGTCACACTGGCCACAAGCATATGGTTTGTAGCCTGTGTGAGTACTCATGTGGCTTTTCAGGGTCCCTGCCTGTGCAGCTCTGTAGTCACACTGGTCACAAGCATATGGTTTGTAGCCTGTGTGAGTACTCATGTGCCTTTTCAGGTTCCCTGCCAGTGCAGCTCTGTAGTCACACTGATCACAAGCATATGGTTTGTAGCCTGTGTGAGTACTCATGTGCCTTTTCAGGCTCCGTGCCTCTGTAGTTCTGTAGTCACACTGGACACAAGCATATGGTTTGTAGCCTGTGTGAGTACTCATGTGATTTTTCAGGTCCCTTGTCATTACAGCTCTGTAGTCACACTGGCCACAAGCATATGGTTTGTAGCCTGTGTGAGTACTCATGTGGCTTTTCAGGGTCCCTGCCTGTGCAGCTCTGTAGTCACACTGGTCACAAGCATATGGTTTGTAGCCTGTGTGAGTACTCATGTGCCTTTTCAGGTTCCCTGCCTGTGTAGCTCTGTAGTCACACTGGTCACAAGCATATGGTTTGTCGCCTGTGTGAGTGAACATGTAGTCTTCTATGGTCCGTTTACTTCTTGCTCTGTAGTCACAATGATAGCAAGTGTATGGTTTTGTGGTTGTGGACATTTTCCTTGATCTCCTTTCCTCCATAAAACCAGAAAAGTCAATTTTGACTTGGTCTTGGCTTCAGAACTTCAGTCTAAATATAAACAGAATACAACCCTCTTATGTTCTAAAATGATCAGCATTTATGATGTGAAATGAATGAACAAAATGTAACTTCTGAACGTGCAAAACATTACCTCAAAATGTAGAGTCCAATGAAGATAGTATCACCATGGGCGTCTTCACTAGAAACGTTGGGTAAACTACTTGAAACAAGGGTTCCACAAGGTGGACTGATTTGTAAGTGACCCTTCACTGGTGTAGTGGTGTGAGCTGCACAGTTGAGTGAGGGAAAACCGTTATGAGACCTTCATGCGGGGTGGGGGTCAGGTCAGATGTACTACCACATACCTGTTGGCCCAGTCGGATATTTTTACAAAAAACGTTGCAAATTCTTACACAGGGGTTGGTTATTCCTTGGACCAGGCGCAAATAGACTCATTTCTTCAACATGGGGGAAATGGGGATAACGATGGGTGCGGCGGGTCCCAGACCCATTCCAATCGATTTAGTGTCCATGATTTAGTTGGAAAATGATACCCTACACGCCCAGGTACCAGAAATCTCATAAAAACATACTTAAAATGGGTAATATATACCCGATTTGACCCATAACTTCTTCCAGTGGGTGCCAATCGTCCTGAGACCCACTTCATTGGATTCAGCTTCCAAGATTTAGCAGAAAAAATGATACCCCACACGCTTAGGTTCCAGAAATCTCAAAAACACATATTCAAAATGGGTAATATATACCCAATTTGACCAATAACTTCTTCCAGTGGGCGCCGATCGTTCTGGGACCCATTTCATTTGATTCAGCGTCCAAAATTTAGTTGAAAAAGATACCCCACTCGCCTAGATTGCCCAAAATCTCAAAAATTCATTTTTCAAAAAACACATTTTGACCCCTACCCCGCCCAAATTTGGTCCGATTGGGCTGAAAAGCTTGGAGGACCGTCCTAGGCCGGGAACAGACCCCTGACCCAAATTTCAGATTTTTAGAAAATTTTCTACTACCAAGAACGGCGTGGACGGCGTACGGCGGACGGACATTGACCTTTTTTGATCTAGACATCATGAAACGTCCAGAAAAAAAATTTTGAGCCGAATCGGAGAGGTTGAACATTTGCATGAAAACATAGGTTGATTATTCAAGGAATAACCAACCAAAAAATGATGAAATCGTAAATAAAGATGCATTTCTGAACGTTGCGTGGTTGTTATTTTCGAATAAATTGGATTTGTAATGCGTTTATTTTTAATTAAACTGTAAATATAATTTCTATTAATATCTATCTTCTATTGAAGATATCTTCTATTTTACCTAAATATAATATGGAAATAATTATTTTGTTGTTGTTAACGAACAGACGCCGCAAATCGTTGAAAAAGGGCATATAACATTTCGAGGACAGAAATGATTTCCCCTGCATCAAACAGAAGCAAGAAACAAGCACGATTCCATGACCCATCCTGGAATGAGAAGGACGAGGTGTGGGATACTTCTCATATTTATTAGAAAAGAGCGAGTTCCCCTTGTTATTGGTGTTGTCCCTCCGTTGTAGAAGGTCCTTTGGAAATGCGGGATTGTTACCGAGAGTTATGGCGACTCCCTCCCAGGAGCTTTCGTCCTCTTTTTTCTCCTCTGATGAATCTTTCATAGTGCCATTAACCCCCCCCCCCCCTCTCCAAGTCTCTCACCATCTCGGGGATTCCTCGATTGAGTCCGACATCGTCGATTTGAACCCTCGGCGAACCCTACACTGCAATTAATTTATACCTTCCACTTCCTTCGTTCCTCATAACTACCATTCTAGACCACAACCGCCAGCCAAGGGCTCGACAAATTAGTAGTTACCGTTGAAGAGCACTTGACTTGAGCGACTCCAAGTATCATTTCGACATCCTCTTCATCGGAAATTGTAACGGCGTTTGACTTTTATTACCAAATCCAGTTCATTGTTTAATATTAATCTGTAAAATCTAAAAACACAGCCAAACAAAAACAACCCTTCAATTCAGATTACTGCCCATAGGTTGATTATTCAAGGAATAACCAACCAAAATCGATTATTTTGCCATTCTCCATGCTAAAAGACCTAGCATTTGTAAGGCATTTTGTAAAAAGTAAGCGCTGTGTTCATCCGTCTCATGATATTAGCACTAGGTTTAAAGCTAACAGCAACATTGTAGTCCCTTTAAGTACCAAAACTCTTGCTAAGAATTTCTTTGAGTCCAGTTCGGTTAGGATCATCAACGGTTTTCCGACGGATTTAAAGACTTTTATTTATTATGGTGATAATACATTTAAGCAGGTTTCAGAGAAATTAAAGTCATACTATGTAGGCCGGTTAGCTTTGTAACAACAATCTTCCAATTTATTTATCATCTTTAAATTTTATGTACATAATATTGTTCCTCTATCTGCTGTGATTTATTACTCATTAGAAAAGAAATTTACTCATGTATATATTTTTATTATTGTTATTTACATTCAATACTTGGTTTATATTTACTTATATTTATTGGACAATTTGGCAATCTTGATGTTACTTGTATTGTATTGTAGTCGTCGAAATTAGATTCATCTGGCTCGGTGGGAGTTAAACTGGCTGCTCATCTGGGGCTCATCCCCTGCCACGGGCATTTGCCCATATAGGGGATTAATTTCCATAATTGTAACAGGCAATTAAATGGCCTGTGCTGCATTTTTGTTTTTATCCCATTCTCTGTTCTGAATTTTTTTGGAAATAAAAAAAAAAAAAAAAAATCAATGTATAAGTTATTTAAATCATTTTAATGAATGAGAACGAGATAAAGGAATTAACAATAACTGATGGGAGGCAAAAGCTAGCCCAAGAGCTGAGCTTTACAAGGATTATTGATGAGTTTTGTAAAAGTTCGTAGAAGGTTTTTGGCAACCTTGGCGTGTGGGGTATCATTTTCGATTAAATTTTGGACGCTGAATATAATGAGACGGGTCCCAACCCGTGGGTGCCCTCCAAAATGGGTACCTGCCTACCTATTTTGAAAGTGGGTTTACCAAATTTCAGGTACCTAGGCGTCAGGGGTATCATTTTCCTTAAAAATTTTGGACTCTGAATCGATTGGAATGAGTCTTCATGCTCCTGGTCCGTCGATTAACCAATCCCTGGGATAGAATTTGCAGCATTTTCCTCAACATTGGTGAATATTTTAACCCAACTTCATTTTTCACATGTTGCAGGAACACAAGATATGAAGAATTTGACCTTGGTAAAGATGGCCAACCGAGCGGTGGGTACGTATAGTAATTTTATTGCCTTCTTACCATTATTCTAACCGAATCATCGCCTCGTTTTGTTTCTTCGACAAGAACTCGACGTTCTTATTCTGTATTTGTATCTATAAATATTTTCTCCTCAATGCTGATGAATGTTGGAGATGTTTCGCAGACAGATTCAGTCTAATCGTCTGCATTATACTAATGATTTGTTACAATGTGAGTCAAATATCTCCCCATCTTTATTACATATTTTAGCTTACAAGAATCCAGGGACATTCCACTGCTACTATCCGAAAAATCCGGCCAAAATGCCTGTATTCTTGTACACACTAGATCAAGTCTATAAACAAACAAAGACAAAGATATGAGGAGTTCACTACGGAACTTCACTACTTCCTGCATGTTTTTAGAAATTCTTCTTCTTCTTTTCTTTGACCTTGTTCCTCCGCGTGTTAATCGGAAGATACCCACTGTACGCTCATTCTCCTTTAGATGGCTCTTGTAGACCTGCGTGTTTATCTTCTTAGAAATTTTCCTTATAAGAATCCACAATTTTACTGCAGGAGTTAGTACCGTTTGATGTAATTTTCAAGTGGGAAAGGAAGAGAAGTAACAATAGAGTGTTCTTCGCAATTTTGCCAATTTATTCGTGATTTTTTCCGCAGGGTTGGCGCCGAAGACCATGAGGGGTACCCAGAACCTGAAAGACCACCACCCCGACACATTGACAAGTATATAAGGCCGGAATGTCCTTGTCTAACCAAGAGATACACAATTGCCGTCCTAACATGCGTAGGTGAGTCACTCTCGCTTGCAATAAATGTAAGTTATATAAATGAAACTAATGAGTTTGAATGATTATACGGGACCTGAATGACGGACTTGGTGTACAAAACTTTAACATAGACATTTACCAATACTTTTAGTAAGATTTTTTAATAACCGTATAGCTTCCCTCCACAGGCTCCAAACAAACCGAGTTTTGTACGCAAATTTCATCAGGGGAAAATCATGAACGTCAATTTTCCATTATTAGGTCATACCTAATTCAGAATTTGAAATCATTGAAATCGGGGTTTCTGCATGACCCTTTTCATCGGACATCTGCACCAGTTGCTTTGTATAATTCCCCAGTGCTTTTCCCACGCTGCCTTTTCACCAAAATAGGCAGGACGGGTATATTTTGTATATTTTTGCCAGATCACCCTCCTCATCTCTCATAAGTCAGTAAGGAAAACCAAAGGCAATTTAAGTATGGCGTAATACATTTAGTTAAGCGTAGGAACCTCCCAATAATAAAAATTTTCTTTGCTTACCCTATCACATTGTGATTGAATTTTGTGCCATACCACAATTGGATTTTGAAGGAAGTTCATGAGCTCTCAAACTACAGCTGGATTAACTCGTGGGTATTTATGAAATGCTTGGAGAAAAGCTAACTTGCCCATTTGGAGTGGAATATGCAAGTTATAAGAACTATAGGTGCTTAGTATCTCATAAGAACCGGCGGCGGCTGCATCAGCTAACAGAACCATATAAGTAAGGCTGAGCCTCCCAAGCTCAGTCTCGTTGTTGCACCCATACTGCCATATGCGCCAAGTGCCCGCTCTCATTCATTGTATTCTGTATTGTCTTGAAATAAATATATAAATATATATTGTAACGATTTATGTTCTTAGTAAATAATTTATTAACAATCCGGAGTCCGAATTGAACTGAACTTGGCGGTCCTCGTGGGTCTGTTTTATACCTGCTGCCTCTTGGTCGAGTACCTTCCAGAATGTTCCCTGGTTCTGGGAACTCAACGTGTTGTCTGGAGCAAACGGGGAGGTTCCCCAATGTTCGAGACCCTTAATCCTCCACAGGTCGTTGACCTTGCGACGCCAGCAGCCCATTTGACCGGCGCCGGTGCGAGCTCGCAACAATATATATATACACACACAAAAAAAAATATATATATATATATTTTTTTTTTTTTTTTAATTTTTTTTAGACGATTACAAGAATCAATTTTATTACATGCATTTATGTTTTAAATGAGTGACAGTATAGTAATTTACTTCGACGTATCAACCTGTTCTTCAGGCTGGCTGGAACCTAAAGACCTTGCTGAGACGTTTTATTGTTCCCTGAGCTGACTGGCGCATTCGAACGTTACTTTCGGTTGAGCTTCGAATGACTGTTCGTATTTTCTGAAACGACACATTCTGCCCGAAATACTTTCAAAAAAGAGAAAATTGTCATTGCCATTGCTGCAAACCCCGCAAAACAAAATGAGCTTGATAGAGCCAGGCAATTTTGACGACTTTTGAAGAAAAAAATTAAAACGTGACGTTACACTCCCGCGGAAAGATAACATCTCTAGAACGCTAAACTAATGCGACGCAATCGGGCTGGCGGGGTATATTCAGTATATTACGAGCATCTGTCATTTCGGAAGTTTCCGCTGGATAAAGTCTAAAAATATAACGAAGCATTTGAGTATATTTCACCATTTGGCAACTCTTGGCCACTTTGTGACAACGGATCAATCGGATAGCAAGGCAAGTTCGAGTTATTCACGAATATGAGAGAATCCAAAGAGATAACAGAGCTAAATTATTTCACAAAATTGACCAACGTCCCGACTCGCTCTGTTGCTCTTCTGTTGGAATGCCTCTATTTCTATGCACAGCCACAGGAAGGTTCGCGTGACGTCAATGACTGGTAAGGAGGGGGGGGTGGCAATCACCCGCCTACCGCCGTCGCGGGGATGCCCGTGGAATATCTCTCTCGCGTGAATCAATAATTCACTCGCATACCTTCTCCATGTCCAACAGCGAGCCTTCATCGACGTCCTACGCCTACAACAGGTCGCTTATAATGTTAGGTACCAGATCTCCCGCCTTAAAGTGAATATCCATCATTTCGGACATCTAACCCCCCCAAATTTCCTCCAAATCCCGGTTTATAGTGAAAAAATCTGCAAATTCTTACACACGGGTTGGTTATTCCTCGAATGGGGGAAACAGTGGATGTGGCGGGTCCCGGACCCATTCCAATCGATTCAGAGTCCAAAATTTAGTGTAAAATGATATCCCCTGACAAACGTTATCTGGGGAAGTGACAAACAAAAAGCCCAGTTGAAAAAACGCTGCAAATTCTTACACAGGGGTTGGTTATTCCTCGGACCAGGCGCATGGAGACTCATTTCTTCAACATGGGGGAAATGGGGAAACAGTGGGTGCGCCGGGTCCCAGACCTATTCCAATCGATTCAGGATCCAGAATTTAGTAGAAAATGATACCCCACACGCCCAGGTACCGGAAATCTCGAAAACGCATATTCAAAATGGGTAATATATACCCATTTTGACCCATAACTTCTTCCAGAGGGTGCCAATCGTTCCGGGACCCACTTCATTGAAATTAGCGTCCAAGATTTAGCGGAAAATGATACCCCACACGCCTAGGTTCCAGAAATCTCAAAAACACATATTCAAAATGGGTAATATATACCCAATTTGACCCATAACTTCTTCCAGAGGGTGCCGATCGTTTTGGGACCCATTTCATTGGATTCAGCGTCCAAAATTTAGTGGGAAATGTTACCCCACTCGCCTAAATCGCCCAAAATCTCGAAAATCCATTTTTCAAAAAACACATTTTGACCCCTACCCCGCCCAAATTTGGTCCGATCGGGCTGAAAAGCTTGGAGGACCGTCCTAGGCCGGGAACAGACCCCTGACCCAAATTTCAGATTTTTAGAAAATTTTCTACTACCAAAAACGGCGTGGACGGCGGACGGCGGACGGCGGACGGCTGACGGCGGACGGCGTACGGCGTACGGCGTACGGCGTACGGCGGACGGACATCGACCTTTTTTGATCAGGACATCATGAAACGTCCAGAAAAAAATTTTGAGCCGAATCGGAGAGGTTGACCATTTGCATGAAAACATAGGTTGATTATTCAAGGAATAACCAACCAAAACGCTGCAAATTCTTACACGGGGGTTGGTTATTCCTCATACCAGGCACATGGAGATTAATAAAAAACCTTGAACCAGGCGCATGGAGACTCATTACTTAAATTGGGGGAAATGGGGAACACAGTGAGTGCGGCGGGTCCGGGACCCATTCTAATCGATTCAGGATTCAAAATTTAGTGGAAAATGATACCCCACACGCCCAGGTTCCAGATATATCGAAAGCACATATTCAAAATTGGTAATATATACCCAATTTGGCCCATTACTTCTTCCAGTGGGTGCCAATCGTTGTGGGACCCACTTCATTGAATTCAGCATCCAAGATTTATTGGAAATTGATACCCCACTTGCCTAGATCGCCCAAAATCTCGAGAATCCATTTTTCAAAAAACAAATTTTGACCCCTACGCCGCCCAAATTTGGTCCGATCGGGCTGAAAAGTTTGGAGGATCGTCCTAGGCCGGGAACAGACCCCTGACCCAAATTTCAGATTTTTAGAAAACTACTACTAACTACTAACTACTACTACTACTACTACCGAAAACGGCGCGGACGGCGGACGGCGTACGGCCCGTCCTAGGCTGGTAACAGACCACTGACCCGAATTTCAGATTTTTTAAAATTATTCTACTACCAAAAACGGCGCGGACGGACATTGACCTTTTTGTTGACCTTTGTTCAATTTATGGGTAAAAAAAAAAAAACTAAATCAGAAAACAAAAATATTCGCTACCACCACTTGGGCTCGAACTGACAACCTTTCGATTTCTGCCGAACGCGCTAGCTACTTGCGCCACGGTTTGATCTAGACTAGAATGAATGGCGTGTGGGGTATCATATTCCACTAGATTTTGGACCCTGAATCGATTGGAATGGGTCTGGGACCCGCCACATCCACTGTTTCCCCCATTCGAGGAATAACCAACCCGTGTGTAATAATTTGCAGGGTTTTTGATCTAGACACCTTGAAATGTCCAGAAAAAATTTTTGAGCCGAATCGGAGTGGTTGACCTTTTGCATGAAATGCAATTACTTGCATATTAATTAATTAATTAATAATTAATTGCATATTACTTCGTACACTATTCATTTCACTGAACGGTTGAATCACTTTGCAGGTTTCATCATATCTTTTGGTATGAGGTGCAACATGGGGATGGCCAAGTTAGAATTCAACACTTCCGTAAGTTACCTGAAATTGATATTATTGTTTTATCATATTGTTCATAGTTACAGATATTTATAAAAAATGGACGCGTGAGCTGTATTTTGCCATCTTGTAAAACGTATTTTTGATCTTGGTCGTTACCCTTAATTTTGTTATATCAAGGATTTTCACTTGTAGTCAAACCACGGAGAGTGCAGTTCTGTTCTTTACGATCATTTTTGTCGTCATTCACGCTTTCCTTAATCATTTTGTAACATTACCATGTATCTTCGCCATGGTGTGATACGTTGGGAAAACAAGTACGCGTTGTGATTATGAGCTATTTGTCCATTGATTAAATGATTGAATTTTTTATTCAAACATGAGGGGAAATTAATCTCTCTTCCGTTTCCCCATAAACAATAGATAAGTAAATATTCCTTCTGAATAAATTCCGTACAATAATGTTACTTAATCAATCACTTCTCGTCATAAATATTTATTTTTTTTTTCAAGTAAATGTCATATTATAATGATTCTTATAATTCAGCGTCAAATCAAATATTTTTGAGAAGTCCTACTTCAAATTTTTAGATACGTGCTAATACTCATATACGAACATTTGCTTGAATTTATTCATAAAGGCTGAAAATTTTTGACTCAAGTCAAAGAACTCTGAATGTTCATTGAACACTTTTGCGCCATGAACACAAAACAATCTACCCAACAAGTTTGTTCGATGGCTTGGGGTACGTAGGACCCTGTCATTGCTCCTCGTGTCTCTTGAAGTTGAGACAGCTGGTTGCAAGGTTGCTGAAACCTTATAACTTTGAAGAGAAGCGTGGCGACTTGAAATGTCTTCCTTTCCCTAATCTTCAGCCAACCTAGTTGTCGATAATGGAGGGATGACATGCCCATCCAAGCGCAACCAAAGCGCGAAGCGCAGAGCAGCGTTCTCCACCTTCTGCATTCTCTAGGTCCTCGCTTTTGAGGTCACAGAGCGCAGGCACAGCGTAGTCAAACAACGGTAGGTCCATGGTTTGCATTAGTTGCAGGCGAACACGCTGTGAGAAGTCGGCAGCTATTTTACAAAATTGGTAGACGTCTTTGAATGCAGCATTACACGTCGCTGTCGTTTGTCCCAGCACATGTACTGCTTCATGATCACGCCCAGGTACTTCACAGTTTCCACATAATTCACTGCTGCAAGATCAAGGATGATGTTCAGAAACAATTTAAAATAACCCAGAATCATGGTCTTGGGGTTTTCAACGTTGATGGTCATTTTGTGGTCAAGACGAAGCATTTGCTAGAAATTCGTTGGTTCAATGACTATGAAAATGAGATTGGTAAGGTCGGTTATTTTCAACTTCACAGGACGCTGGGAACTGGGAGATTGCATACTGACCTCCAAACGACAAATTCATAGGGCGAAAGTTCCATCGACTGACACCCGAACATTCTAAATTCATGACAACGACCACCGAAATTAAATTGTATCGGGAATGCCTTGATTGGTAGTGTTGTTATAACGTTTCAGTTATAATGTCAGTCGTTTCAGTATAACGTGTTGTTATAACGTATAATTGTTCAGTCGAGAGTTTTTATTCGCCCCCATGACGTCATTTCCTCAACGGAACGCCACCTCGGAGACAAAAGGCGCGAAGGGGCCGGCACGAGGCTCCAGGAACAACAGGAACGTGCTATAAAGCCGAGTAAACGCCGAATATGATTGGTGTTTAATGGGGTGTCATGTCAGTTATAATGAGCGATGTTTCTCCCCTGAAACGACTCTTGCCAGCTCGACCGCCTCGTCATCCGACCGTGGCTTACGGCCACCCCTTCCAGAGTCGCATATTTCCGCCCTTCTCGCTCTTCGCCGTCTCTAATATCTCATTAATATTTATGGTGTGACGTTCATATCGATGGCACTTTCCCGCCCCTCTTTCCTCGGAGAGACTCCTCGTCTTGACGAGTAGGTGCGTTAGTGGGAGCCTCCGTCGAGGGCGAGTTAACAAATTGCCTCCGTTACAGCAAACCGCCCATCCTAATTCATTGCTCGACTTTCCTAATGGATAAAACTGCTTGGTATGAGACAGAAAGGGTGGGACTCGTCTAAAAGAAAGCGAAACTTGTTTTTTCGCCCATTTCCAAGGGACAATAATAAGTATGTACATTCTTTTTAAGGGTACCGGTGACCCAAAATGACCTTTTTTTTTTGCATTAAAAAAAAACTAGAGAATCTGCTGAAAATTTTGATATATTACATTCAATTATTTGGATAAAGGATACCTTCACAATTGACGTCTGAACTAATGACCGCCCGCTTCGCTGCGAAAACGTACGCGCTCCTTTCTCGTCTTGTCCAATGGCGCGCATAGCGTAGATTAGGCGTACATTCACATCGTGAAATTTCGTTTCAGGTAGAGTATTTGCATTTGAATAGAATGCAGAATGGGAGCAATCAGAACACAACACTGAAATGTTCACAGCTAAACCTGTGTCCTCACCACTATCTAGACTCATCTCACCACCACATTCAGGGCCCATCCAATTTCTTCCGAATCCATGGCGGAATTCTTTTCTGCTTCTTGAAAATGGTAGCAGAACCTCTCGGCATTCTCAAAATGAATTAGGTTCGAGAGAACAACTAGAAAATCCCAGAGAAAGACTGCGAAAAATAGTAAAACTGTGAAACTGCGACGGCGAGACGGGAAAAGTAAACAAATCATTGAAAAGTAAACAAATTTCAGCCACTACTGGTTTTTAGCGTGATATCGTCTCTTCTTCTCTTACTCTTCTTCATCTTCAGTGTATTATTTCTTCTACCCAAGCTCCAACTGGAAAAACACTGTGCATTGAAAGGTGGGACGAGTTGCGAGCGGATGAGTGAGCTTAACGGGCTGAGTAGAGCCATCTGTCTTTGTCTCTGTTTTTCTCGAAACACGTTTTTCACCTTCCGAATAGAGTTTCCCAGGAATGAGTGGACGGATTTTCGTTTTCTTTTTTTTTTTTTTTGTTTAGTTCAGAATGGAAAAAGGAACAAACGAATGCATACGAAACCATAGGATTTGGTAATGTGACATCCCCTCAAAGTTAAGAGTAGCTGAATACAGCCAAAATAGTTCTTTCTTTAGCCACCCAAAAGTATGTTGATGAAGCAAAAACAAATCCTTACATTCGTTTGTCCACAACCATTCGAGGAACAACTGGAAAAAGTTTGGGGCTGATCGGATGAGGAATAAGGTCAGGAATCAAAATAGAATGATGCGCGGAGAGCTTGGCTTATCTCTCAATTTCAGACGCTTTCTGTTGGTCATAATCAAAATGTTCTTTCAAAGGCGTGTTCAGGACAGAATTACGAATCAGTTAAAAGGAATCTGATCATTTTTAGTCATCCATTGGGGACAGGGCGAGAGTTGAAAGCCAGGTTGCGCCGCGGTAGCGCGCTTCCTTCACGGGTACCCTTAAAACCATACTAGTACGTTTTCATGTAAACAATATTGTTAAGGCATAGAAAATATTTAAAATAAACATACAAGCCTAAATGAAATTGACATAGGAGGGTGAGAGAGACAAGACAGGAAGGGCACCCCTAACAAGGTTGATGAGTAGCAGGGAGGGGAAATCACCACTGGTCCGTCTATAAAAAGGCCTCCTCAGGCCAGGCATGATAAGTTTTTCTATCGGAGCCCCTCGTAGTTCTCCAGAAACTCCGTATTTTTACTTATCCTGCTCATGTTCTTCAACCACAAGTTGAATCTAACTACGAACGTCTAAGTGTTAACCAAACGGTGGTATCCTAACGTGTTGCATCCCACAGAGTTATACTTATAAAAGTTTCTCAACATCTAAAATATATATCCTTATCAGACTGGTCGATCTTGGTGGCATCTGACTCAGTTGCCTCCCACGAGAACAGGTTTAATGACTGCGCGCCATAAATATAACATGATATTCAAATGGCTACGATGCTTACTTTCGTGGGAATGTTCCCTGAATACCTATTTACAATAATTAGAATTAAATTAACGCTCACACTAGTTATTATATAATAGATTCTTTTCTACATACCCATCCGCTATAGAACGATTTCGAGCTCACGACAACTCCAAGCGGTGGATCCCGGGGGTGATAGACAGAGATCAAATCTGTTGACAAGGTCGAGAAGTGATCTCTGGTGATGTCTAAATGACATCGACGGCGGACCAAGACAAATCAGAACGATATCTTAATGGAATAGAAACGGAAAACCACTAGAAAACAGGGGAAAAGCAGCATCGCTTGAAATCGAGACATGCTAGAGGTTGAACGGGAATGGATGTATGGACGATGCACCCTGGGTGAAATTACGTAAACCTCAGGTACTAGCGATACCGTGATAATATGACTGGGTAACAATGTTAAATAACTAGACCCAAAACGCTGCAAATTCTTTCACAGGGGTTGGTTATTCCTCGGAAAAGGAGCACGAGGAAAGTGGGGAAAACAGGGAGAGGGTTGTGGAGAGTCTCTGACCCATACCAATCGATTCAGCGTCCAATGTTTAATCGAAAATAACATCTCACACGCCTAGATCGCCAAAAATATAGAAAATCCATTTTTCAAAAAACACATTTTGACCCCCTCCCCTCCCAAAATTTTGATTGGACCAAATTGGGGGGGAAAAGCGTAGGGGTCAAACTTTGTACTTTGAAGAATGGATTTTCGAGATTTTCGGCGATCTAAGCGTATGGGGTATCATTTTCGACTGAATTTTGGATTCTGAATCCAATGAGACTGGTCTCAGAACGATTGGCGCCCACCGGGAGAGGTGAAGGGTCATAATGGGTATCTATGTACCCATTTGACATCTAGATCAAAATAAGTAAATGTCCGTCCGCCGTCTAAGCCGACATTGGTAGTAGAAATGTTCCTAAAAATTTGAAATTCGGGTCAGGGACCCGTTTGCAGCTCTTGTAGGTCTTCAAAAGTTTTCAGCCCGATTGGGCCGAATTCGGGGGAGGGAGGGGGTCAAAATTTGTATTTTGAAAGATGGATTTTCGAGATTTTGGCGATCTAGGCGTGTGGGGTATCATTTTCGACGTGCTTCTGAAAGCGAATTGGTATTTTGGTATCAGGTTCCGTTTGATACTGAACCAGTATCTTATAAAGAAGGTTTTAGAATAATTTGATATACAGGCAAGATGGAGATGGGCCTGATAACGTTATTCCTGGGGATTTCCTGGTTACAAGAAATGTGACGACGACGCGGTCGCGTGCATGCTGACTACACCGAGCTTCCTGGGGGTTCTCAGCAGACTTCCAAGGTTATTTTTGCCATCTTTATTGACGGATATCGTACGCCTACTATATTAAGATGTGGCTAGAGAATGGAATGGGTTCTTTAACAAGGGCGTCCAAAAGATTGTCGTTTACTTAGCAAAACCATAGTCTAACGTTATCAGAATACTGAGATTGCTATTCCTACCAACAAATGCAAAATCGTGTTCCCTGAGCGCCCGTAAAATTATACCGGAAAATCGCTTAAATGTGAACAGCGCAAATCCTATTTCAAAACACTGCAAAATTCTTTCAAGGGGGTTCGGACCAGGTGCATGGAGACTCATTCCAATCGATTCATCGTCCATAACCTCTTCCGGTGGCCGCCAATTCTTCCGGGACCCGTCTCATTGGATTCAGCATCCAAAATTTAGTGGAAAATGATACCCCACTCGCCTAGATTAATTACACAGGGGTATAGGGGGTTTCCACTGCAGTCTTCACAGCATTGTCCACTTCCCCGCACTTAGGCCTAGTGGCCCATTGTGCTGGCCCCTGGGTGGTCACAAAGCAAGCCAGACTACAGCCTTGTGAGCTCCAAGAATGAATTCGTATGGGGGCTTTCCCAAGAAAAAGCATTTCAAAAGATCAAGGAGATTCTATCGTCTTCTCCCTGTTTGTCGATGTTTGATTCTTCAAAGCAGGCAATCTTGTCGTGTGATGCTTCAACCCAGGGTCTAGGAGCGTGTTACTTCAGATGGAGGATGGTGGTAAAAAACCCATTGCATATATTTCTCGGACGCTCTCACCAGCAGAGAAGAACTATGCAAACATCGAAAGAGAGGCTCTGGCACTGACATGGGCAAGCGACCGTCTTAAGTGCTTCCTTATGGGAAAAAATATCTGATCGAGACAGATCACAAGCCATTGCTACAAATATTCACAACAAGCATTTGGATGACCTTACTCCAAGATTGCAACGTTTCCGAATGCGCATGATGCGCTATGACTTTGACAAGGTTCAGCTTTTCACATGCTCGTCTGCTGAGCAATGCACTTGAAACCTCCTCTGAAACATACGCAGTTTCAACACACTTTTTGTCCCGATGCTCCAACTCCAGTTGCACTGTCCCCAAAATGCTCAACCGCTCTTGATTTTTTTGCGCTGTATACTCGAGTTTTTACAGGTCACTAGAGGTAAATCTTGAACATGGTCTTGAAACTGCGTATGTTTCAGAGGGAGGTTTCAAGTGCATTGCTCAGCAGACGAGCATGTGAAAAGCTGAACCTTGTCAAACGAATTTTTGCCCTTAACTCAGACGGTCGACTGGGTATGCTGAATTTCCTAAATGTTCAAGGGCTTTGGGAATATGAAGGGGGAGTATAAAATTGAGCTAAAGGGTAGTGCAGTCCCTTATGCAATTTCCTCTCCTCGGACCGTCCCATTAGCTCTGAAGGCAAAAGTGAAGGAGGAGCTAGAAAACATGGTGGCAGCGCTTTTTAGCTGACAAGCGATACACGAGTCAAGCCTGAGTTGAAGATATTGTTTTGAAATTAATCCCGAACTATAAATCGTTTGTTAGTCTTAACAAAACATGGTGGCAGCGGTGGGATTTCCAGTCAGATTGAGAGATGAAATCTACAACCAACTCAGATCTCTTATCAGGAGTGAATGGCCCAACAAGTCTGAGCTTTTTCCGGAGCTGAGAGAATATTATAATGTTCGTGACGAGTTGAGCGTAGTGGATGGTTTGTTGCTCAACGCCGGGGGTGCTGGATTCGAACCAGCAGCCTCGAAACTGTGACCACAGGAGTCTCTAGCCCTTAGAGACCAACGCCTTAACGACCTCGGCCACCTCGGCCCCTCCCCCACTCGCCTAGGTACGATAAATCTTGAAAACACGCATCTTCAGGTACTAAAACGCTCACAATTTCCCTTTGCTCAATGCTTGATACTTCGGATGACATTGGCAGTGTCTCTCCCGCTCAACAATCCGGACAGTCCTTGAGGGAAACTTATCCTTCACAAAGATTGGCGTTATCAATGGCTTTTCTGCTCTTCTGTAGCTTGAAACGTATTCCGGTTCCAGCATTAAACTGAGCTAGAGGTGTATCGGTACAGCAGTACCGGGACTGTGTAACCGAGTCTCACATTGGAACGGTTCCAAGCAGTGACAAGACCCCGGCCTTTACCGGTACGGTTCCACGGACTGGCAAGTAGTCGGTTCGGTATCAATAAGATTGGAACTGGACCGGGAAGGTTGGAACTGGACCGGGAAGGTTGGAACTGGACCGATAAGATCGGAACTGGACCGATAAGCTGGATTGGACCGATAAGATCGGAACTGGACCGGGAAGGTTGGAACTGGACCGATAAGATCGGAACTGGACCGATAAGCTGGACTGAACCGGGAAGGTTGGAACTGGATCGATAAGAATTTGCAGATTTTTTTTTATCAAAAGTGGCCAACGAGAGACTGTGCGTGGTTGCAACGTCAGTACCCTGCGAGCAGCATTTCTCAAAAGCTGGGTTGATATTGTCTGAAAGTAGGAGCTCGCTTACCCCCAAAAGAAAACAATAGTGCCGCATTATTTAAATTGTAATGAAAAAATGTTTTCACTGTAAAATGGAGAGATGGTAGGAACCTTCGTCAATTATTTTTAACTTGTAAGTAGGTACCTATCCAATTACAATATAATTTATTATTCCCTTTAATTCTCATGTTTTTGTAACACTCATCTGAATTCCTTGATGAATACCTAGGGAACAGAATGATTCTCATGGGTGGGAGGGGGTAGCCACATTACACCCTGCTGTACCGGTAATGGAGCTGTACCGGTAAGTTGGAGCGGTTACGCCATTGTCACTGTAACCGTTGGAACCGTTCCTAAGAATTACCTGGACCGACACACCCCTAAACTGAGCATTGAACTGTTCTCAGAAGAGTCATCACGGAGCGTTACTGTAACTAATGAATGGGATTCCTCACTTTTTACTCCTTTTACTCTTTGGTAAGTTGACGCAGTCGCAGGGTAGGAAATGAAGGCCACTGTATGGTTTACGCTAAGCGCACTGCCCAACGCTAAGCGTAGTTAGGACGGTCTTGTTATTTAAGATTATCATCGAGCCGACATTCGACATCCGACATCGAGGTTTCCGACAAAGGTGCACTCATCACTACACTCGCGGTTCATTCGTATCTTTCTAGTCCCAACTTGGTAGGTACTTTGCAAAACCACAACATTGACTGCACATTCTTAAGGATTGTCATCAGTGCCCCTATTAATAGCTAATAGAAAGAATCCAAAGCTAAAACCCGTCAGTTTTGAGCCCACAGACACACCCTGTTGGCTGCCCAGTGGCTTCCAAACTGTAGACAAGACTATACTTGATACTCATTATGTCAGACACAGCTCTCTCCTTATTTTAAACGTAGTCCTAAACACCAAATATGTCATCACGCTTGCATTTTCATTATAGTAGTTTTTTGTGAGAAACACTATTGTCTCTGAGGAATCAATATTTGCGAGAAACCTTATTAAAATCGCGATATAGACGTTTTATCACGTTTGTTCAACCTTCTGAAAAGTTGCCAAAAATGAGCTAAATGGTGTTGCTCCTTGAGCGACGAAATCACGAAGCTGCGTGAGAAAAAACTGAGAGACCTTCGGAAGTTGTTTTGTTGCTTCCTTTTCCTTGGCTCCCAGCCATGGGGCAATGGAACCTCATTGTCTGTCAGCCTAGCTGCTGTCTGGAACTCTCATCAATGAGCTATCATTTATGTTCCTCATTTATTTATAGAACAATTGGAGCTTATTGAGATAATGCGTAGTAACGTCGAGTTACAGTTGCAAGGGCTTAGAAAAATTGTAGAAATGTGTGCAATAAATAAATAATCTTAATAAGGCTGTGGATAGAATGAGGTTGTTAAGGGGATGGGAGGCTCTTATTTTTTACAAAATATGAGATTGTTTTTTTTTTTTTTTTTGTTTTTTTTCTAAATGCAAAAATTCAGTCTTTTTGATTTGGCCCAAAATTTTTCAAAATCTGAAAATGTGTTATTTTGAAAATTTGATTTTTAAGAATGTCTGCGATCTAGGAATGTGGGGTATCATTTTCGACTAAATTTGGGACGCTGAATCCAATGAATGTAAAGCAATCCTAGCGATCTAAGATAGAACGGGGAACTACAAGAGGATACTACGAACGCAAGACCGTTAGGAGGTAAAGGTGGTATAGACCCAGTGCGCCGTTCACCTGGAGGCCGCTCAGTGAATATTGCATTCCAGCCGTGGGGAAAACATTGTGAATCGACCGATTTCGTGAAGAACGTCAACAACACGCCTAGGTACCAAATATCTCATACCCCACTTTCAATATATATAGGTAGGTAATAATTTTAACCCATACCCTCGCCTTATTTAGTTCGATCCGGATAGAAGTTTCGAGGATTCAAGTCGGAAAGACGTCCTTGACCAAAATTTTCGATTTTCAGACAATTTTTCTACTGGCAAAAACGGCGTGGACGGCGGACGGACATTTTGCCTTTTTTTATTTAGACACCATTAAACGTATAGGTACTGGTGAGTTTTGGGGCCAATTGGAGAGGTTGACTTTCCTTAGCCTTAGCCATGGTTACATAGGTTGATTATTCAGCGACTAACCAACCAAAGTGGACATAATTATTTAAAGTACTGATATCAACGTAATTATTCTTCGTCCTTCAATAATCAAAACCTTTTACGTAAAGAAAAATGTTTAAATTTGCAATACTTTTCTTAATAAATACATTTTTTTAAATAATCAAAAAATATGAAAGTTAAAAAACTTATTTTTTGGAGCATTAGAGCGCAGGGGTGTTTTTATTCATCACTGATTCGCAGTACACCCTGTAGAGCACCCCTTTTCGCCAGTGTTTCCCGAACCGATTCGACCGTAAAACCAGGACAAAATTACCATAGCAACCGGCTGAATCAGCTCCCAGGGACGAGCTCCGTTCCCGTTGAATAGATCCGGGCGGGCGAGGGGCGTGGGGTGAGGGGCGAGGCCCCGTCAAGAAGCCGCTGTATCAAACCGGTAATGTTGCATCTCCCCGCCCCCGCTTACCCATTTTATCCCTTTCCAAGTTCCGGGGAAACCCATTTCGCCCACCCCTCCCACCCGCGGAGCCACCCATTGAAACCCCCTTCACCCCGAGCGCCGTCTACTGGGCGACCATCCTCGCCAAGGAGGCGTGTCGAATCAATATGAATGCAGGGGTGCCTCGGGATTGGTCCCACCCTTTCGTCCCACCTACCTAAAATCCTTTCAAGGTTTCCCGAGTACGAATCCACGTTCCTAAACTCTTCCCTAAGCAGACAGAAATGTATCTCAGCAAACGTCGATTTCCCTCATTTTTATCTACTTCAATGTATTTTTATTTTATTATATTTTTTGTGTGTGTGCAAAGTACCATAGTAGCAAGTATAGTTTCTAAAAAATAAATATTCGTACGCTCGAAAAAAGTTTTTTTTTCGGTCTCATACCTAGAAAGATTTGACCGAGAAAAATTAAAACAAATTAGATTGAACTATTCAACCACGAAAAAAAAATTTTTTTAAGCACCTGCCAAAAAATATATTTAAATCGGGAATAAATTTGAAATAACAGATATCAAAAAATTGTAATTTTTGTTGAGCAGACTTTGCCGAGAAAATGTCCTATTTTTGCAATGTAGCACACGTTTTGAGATTATTACGAAAACACCAAAATATGTATCTTTGATGATCATTACGAAAAAATCTAAAACGGTGCAAATTCTTTCACACGGGTTAGTTATTCCTCAGACTAGGGGCTCATTTCTTCATCATGGGGAAAATGGAAACAAGTAGGTGTGGCAGGACCCGGACCAATTCCAATCGATTCAGCGTCCAAAATTTAGTGGAAAATGATACCCCACACGCCCAGGTACGAGAAATCTCAAAAACACATATTCAAAATGGGTAGTAGATACATTTTTTAGACACATAACCTCTTCCAGTGGGTGCCAATCGTTCTGGGACCATTTTCATTGGATTCAGCGTCCAGAATTTAGTGTAAAAAGATACCCCACACACCTAGATTGCAAAAAATCTCAAAAATCCTTTTTTTGAAATACACATTTTGACCCCTAACCGGGATGAAAAGTCTCGAGGACAAACTAGAGCCGGAAACGGGTCCCTGACCTAAATTTCAGATTTTTAGAAATTTTTCTACTAGGCGTGGATGGCGGACGGCTGACGGCGGACGGATATTTGCTTATTATGATCTAGACATCTTGAAACGTCCAGAAAAAATTTTTGGGCCGAATCGGAGAAATTGGTTTTTTGCATGAAAACATAGGTTAATTATTCAAGGAATAACTAACCAATAAAACAAACTGTTAACATGACATGTAACTGCACTCAGCTTTTCAGGGATGATGCAGATTCCCCTCGATTTCACACGCAGTGTCAATTACGACATGTAAAATTATTGGAACGCGCATGCTCAAACGTCAATCTGTTGGAATTTCCATTTCGTTCGACTGCCATAATTTGATTAAATTTTCATTCAAAAATTATTTGGAATCGGCTCTTAATAGGCCCCACTAAGTTTCGTTGGAATCGAATCGGTTGTTTCTAGTATTCTGAAATTCGAATTAGAAATATTTTTAAGGTCTCGAGAAAGGTCATGTGCCACGACCTTGGTACCTAGTGAATTTGTTCTTGTTTATATGCAAGCTTATATTATTTACCTTCCAATAGGGAGCACAGTGAGCAGAATTTGATCAACCACCCCCAACAATCGTAAACTGAGTACGAACGAAAGGCATTTTCAAGCCTTCGAGTCGATTGTACCACAAACTGCCGCAGGAAAAATGTGATCGCTCTATGGATAGGTGACGTTATAAAAAGGGTAGAGAGGGGTGGTGTTTGATAGGAAAAAAGCGGTTTCATTGTTGTTCAACTCAGGAGCACTAATGGACCATTTGTTGAAAGGCAGTGACGTCACCCCCGTCCCGTCACAATGCCCTCTTGATCGCTCCTCCAACTTCCTTTTCATATGAGAGCCCATTGGTGGTCCACAGACCGTGTCTAACGTCATCATCCCCCCCCCTCCGGTGGTTACCGCCGTCACATGTCAAATCGCTTATCCATGAGAAATCCCGAATCCGTTTCACACTTTTGCCCCTTTACTACGATTCAGAGTTGTACGGTGTGATTTCGAATTCATTCTGCTTCTGGTGAGAGGGGGGGGGGGGGGGTTGAACGCTGCCGTTGGCTACTTCGAACCGGTTGGAACCCATCATCATCCTAGACAGCAATTGAACAGTTAAAACTGTCAACGGAGTCAACTATGCGGACATTCTGACTACAAAAGTTAGACCATCTATTATACATAGACATAAACAGATCTAGGCAGCTCTCCTGCCCGATTGCTCGGAAACCAAACAACTCGGTAAAAACGCTGCAACTTCTTTCACAGGGGTTGGTTATTTCTCGGATTAGGAGCAAGGGGAAAATGGGGGAAAAACAATGTGTGTGGAGAGTCACTCCAATCAATTCAGCGTCCAAAATTTAGAGGAAAATGATACCCCACACACCTAGGTACCAGAAATCTCGAAAAGACATATTCGAAATATGTAGATAGACACCAATTTTGACCCATAACCTCTTCCGACGGGCGCCAATCGTTCAGGAACTCATACCATTGGATTCAGCATCCAAAATTACGTCGAAAATAATACTCCACACGCCTATATCACCAACAATTTAGAAAATAAATTTTTCAAAATACACATTTTGGCCCCTACCCCACTTATATTTGGCCCGATCGGGCTGAAAAGTTTCGAGAACTAGAGCCGGGAACAAACCCCCGACCCAAATTTCAGATTCTCCCTCTTCTTCTCCCTGCCTTGGGGGGTGCATCAAGGACTACAGCTTCCTCTGTGTGATCCTCCTGTGTATTCAATTCAGATTCAGCCAAAAAAAAAAGAAAAAAAGGCTATCCCCGTCCTCTATCACCTCGCCACAGGTCGAGTCTCCCTCTTCCTGCCTTGGGGAGCTTGCATCAAGGACTACAGGCTTTAGAGATTTACCGCGAGACCCACGGAGAAGCGTTTTGACCAGATCCCTCCGTGTTTCAGATCAGCTTTCCGTCCAAAATGGCTCCTCTCGCGCTATTATTTCCTACTACTTTATGAAGATTTTGTACTACCATAGACGGCGGACGGACATTGGCGAATTTTGATCATATGTACCTTGACAACATCCAGAAAAAAATGTTGGCCAAATCAGAGAGATTGACTTTTAGCATGAAAATCATAGGTTGATTATTCAAGAAATATCCAACCACAATGACTTAGCTTCTGGTAGCACTCTCCAGCAACTGCCATCCCCAGAAACGAAAAAGTGAAGGACATATTTTACAATGAATGATAAGGATTGCGCCCTGGACCCATTGCAGGTCAGAACACATATCTTGGTATGCACCAGTGTGTTTTTAACATTTGCCAAGCTGAAAATATGAGTGAGAATGCCAGTAGCTGAGGGTAGTGAAAGGGTATGATGAAGGTTAGTGAAAGAAATATGAATCCATTAAGCATGGTCCCGGAACGATTGGCACCCAGCGGAAGAGGTTTCGGGTCAAAATGGATATCTATCTACATATTTTGAATGTGTGTGTTTCGAGATTTCTGGTACCTAGGAGTGTGGGGTATCATTTTCCAGTAAACTTTGGACGCTGAATCGATTGGAATGAGCCACCAATCCCCAATAACCAACCCCTGTGAAAGAATTTGCAGTAATTTTTGGTAAGTAAACCCCGTGGGCTACGGCATAAAGATGCCAGCACATGGTAACACTAGGAACATTTTAAGGGGGTATACACTAGCCTGACAAGCTATTAAATATACTCGTAGATGCAAGGAACGTATTAAAAGCTTCAACACATGGAAGAAATTTGAAATTTTTGAAATCGAAATCTTCCTTTTGGTTGGTTATTCCTTGAATAATCAACCTATGTTTTCATGCAAAAAGTCAATCTCTCCGATTCGGCCCAAAATTGTTTCTGGACGTTTCATGGTAACATCTAGATCAAAAAAGGTCCGTCCGCCGTACGCGCCGTTTTTGGTAGTAGAAAATTTCCTGAAAATCTTAAATTTAAGTCAGGGTTCTCGGCCTAGGATGGTCCTCGAAACTTTTCAGCCTGATCGAACCAAATTTGGGTGGGGTAGGGGTTAAAATGTGTTTTTTGAAAAATGGATTTTCGAGATTTTGGGCGATCTAGGCGTGTGGGGTATCATTTTCCACTAAATTTTGGATCCTGAATCGATAGGAATGGGTCTGGGACCCGCCGCACCCACTGTTTCCGCCATTTGCCCCATGTTGAAGAAATGAGTCTCCATGCGCCTGGTCCGAGGAATAACCAACCCGTGTGTAAGAATTTGCAGCGTTTTGTAGTCTACCGACTACGATATGCGAGGCAAAAAGAGTAAAATGTAACAAAAAATCGTCACGGTGGAAACTGCGCCAAAGCAATATTACTTCTCAATAACAAAATAGCATTGTCATTGTCGCTGTCGTTGTGAATTCATATATTGAATTGAAAATAAACCCTTACAATAGTATGTAGAATGTTGAAATGTTGCATTCTTATAAATTTCTGAAAGTTGGAAATTGTCTGTCGACTATACTATGTCTCTCGCGCGGAGTGCGAGGTCTTAGAATTTTTTTCTTTCCAAATTAAACTTGCTCTTAGAATTCATTTTCTACCTTCAAATAGCTAATGTGCCTTGCCATTGATACAACGTGGCTACATTCATTAGGGGAAGAGAGAAACGAATCACGTATGAAATGCTAATTTAAATGCCTTTCTTCAATAGGTGACATCTGAATTTGTCTGTCAGCAGTTGCCAGTTCATGATTTACGGTAATAACGCTTTTTTCACGCCTTCGGATAGATCAACGAAACAGCGAAAATGGCGGTATGTACATTCTCAATTCTTGATTTATCGTTACTCACATAAATTACTGAGAAAGATCATTGCGGCACATTATTTTATAATATGTGTACTGTTTTTTTTTTTTTTTTTTTTTTTTTTTTTAATTAATAAAGAAAGGAAGGCTTTGTCCTTCCGGGAGTTCAACAAGTTCCACGTTGAGAGGTACATCTTAAAAATAAATAAATAAAATGAAATAACACAAATGAAAAAAAAAAAAGCTGTTTGCTTATTTATTGCTGATTTATCTGCTTTCAGTTTTCAGCGCTGTCAGAAAGTGACCCAAAATGTCCAGACTATCATTGTTTACAAGTTTTTTAATCCCTTTCTGAGAGAGAAATTGAAAAAAATAAAAAAATAAATACAATTTAAACCAATGAGCGATTTTTCCTGCAGACATTTGCAAATATTTAAAAAATGAAGGGTCTGCAGTAAATATCAACAGCAAAAAATCTTCATAAGAGGAAGCTTTGGGCCTACCTCACATTATTGGGCGAGCGCTGTTGATCTGAAGACATCATTGTCATGCCAAGTGCTGAGGGTGAGAAGAGAATTCCAGGGGCCTTTGCAAGAGGGGTTAGAAAGCAGGGTGGTTTTGGTGGAAGGGTAAGTTCCAGAAGGAGTCCAGGGCAGGCAGCTGGAGGGGATAGGCATAGAAGAAGAGTGGGTGGCTGAGGTGGCCAAGTCAAAGCTTGGGGTGGAGGCATGTATGGTTGAGTGGAGGTGTTTTTAGCCCCTAAGTATTATGTAAATTAGTATAACACACTAATATGTTAAGTTTATTTTGTAAGCATGTATCATATATCTCCAAACCCTTAGTAGTTGGATGAACAATGATGTCTCCACATTTAAAGCACTTGCCCACAGCGCCAAATATTTTAGTTATAACAACAGATGCTTTCTCTGATGAAATAAAACTTGGTAGGCTACTTCTAACTCATAATTTTTTGTTTTATTTTTTTAACTAGCAAAGCGCTGTCAAAAAGACAAACTCAACACATCGTATTCCAGTAAGTCAATGTTTTAACTTGAAAGTATAGACAAGAATTGTTCAATGAATAACGACTTTATTCATGAATGTGACTATATTTGGTCTCAAGGAACATTCTTACACCCAAACAAAGCCAACTCTAGAGTCAATGCATAACCTGATTATACTCCTAGTTGTGCCGTATTTTGCGTCTTACGCCTCACCAGATGTGGTTATTTGGTTCATTTAAAGGAGAATCTGTTGTGATAAATTCTATTGATTCTTCATCTCATTTTGATCTCAACATTCAAGAACTATTGTTCTATTTCTGTTAACCACATACACAACCAATGCCATGTTTCTCGACATTTGCTCTATTTTTAGTTCCACTGGTCTGTCGGAATGGAAAGTGCGGTAGATTCGTCGTTTTTCTGGGGATACCTCGTCACTCAGGTACCCGGCGGGTTCCTCGCTTCTAAGTATCCAGCAAATAGGTACGATTATAAAAATATACGACAGTGAATAGGTTTGCAGAAGCATTTTCAAGTGATTTGAAAACTAGTGCAAACGCTTAACTAGTTCGTCATTGATTTTCTAACTAAGATTCGAAGGTTTCTGCTTTATGTCTGAAACTGGATAATCCTGAAGCTATAAGGCTGGCCGTCCACTGGACGCGAATTCGCGCGAAGAGGCGAACCCGGTGATGGAAATCTATACCTGCTGCACCCTTTTACCTAGCCCACATGTGTAGTCCCCATACTACTTCACTAAACAATGTACCTCATCTGTCTTTCGACCCAAAACAGCTGATAGGACGGGCGAAACTGACAGGAATTCGCGTGCAGTGGACGGGGTTTCGACGCGCGAAGAGGCGTAGAGGCGAAAACTTGCGAATTCGCCTCTTCGCCTCTTCGCGCGAATTCGCGTCTAGTGGACGGCCAGCCTAAACGTTTGTCAAGAAAAAGGCGTACTCTTTTTTAATAAACAAAACTTGAAAACTATGGATCTATGATTTATTTTTTCAAATTTCATACCGTAAATTTGTACCGTACATATATTATGTAATCAAACATTTTTTCTCCTTTATCGTAACCCGTATTATTTATTTATTTTTCTTAGGGTATTTGGAGCAGCGATCGCTTCTTCGTGTTTTCTGAACCTTCTGCTCCCATTAGCTGCAGATTCCGAACCAGTGTTCATCATTATAGTCAGGGTACTTCAAGGCCTGGTGGAGGTAAGCGGTCTGCAGTCATGATAAGTCAAGAATTTTTATTTTGTTGTTTATTCTGATAAAAATGAGGAATTAGCATCAATTTATTTCAACGTATTATTTTTTTTGTCTTCGGGCGACAGATAACTCCAAGAAATGGTATACACACAATACACTGGGGCAGATGGTTCACTCTAGGTTAATAACAGCTTGCAGCAATCCCAGTGACTGTTCACCCTAACATGACGCTGCCAAGATGTCTGTGGCCTATGGTATTCTTTAGTTTACTCATGTACGGATTTTCTGTAGACTGATCTGTTTTCGTAGGCATTGCATCTTTTTGTGTTCTCAATTGGGATCCTTGGATGCAATTTGAATAGTTATTTGAATGGTTCTGCTGGATGAGTTACAAGAAGAACGTAAATTATTACTACACAGTCAGTGAAAGTTGACAAAAGGTAACAATTAAAATAACTAAAAAACTCAAGGTTTCCAAACAAAACTGCTTACTCGCAGCAGAAAGATTTGTGATTGAGAGTTGCACTCTGTGTTAGATTAATTACACAGGGGTAGAGGGGGTGTACACTGCTAGCTTCACTGCAGTGTCCATCCCCCGCACCTAAGCCTAGTGGCTCATTGTGCTAGCCCCTGGGTGGTCACAAAGCAAGCCAGACTACAAAGGCAAACACGCGTGTTGTGATATGCCCCCGGACAACCGTTTTGGATACTTACTGCCGGTACTAAATTGGCCTCACGACGTCGAGTAAATGCCGGGGGTGCTGGATTCGAACCAGCAGCCTCGAAACTTTGACCACAGGAGTCTCGAGCCCTTAAAGACCTTGGCCACCTTGGCCCCTGCATTCTGTGAGTCAATACATTTGTCTTGCGACAGTCTGAAACACAACATTGACACAGACTAATTAAACACTGATAGCTGATTGGTCGAGATTGTTGGGCATTCCTGCAGTGCTACTAGTCGCTATCCACCGCACTGCAAACAGTGGACTTGTTTCATTTATAAAATGAAACAACGAGAGGCTCATGACCCACCTACTCAACTTTTGTAACTGGTTCCTGCACTCATACCTCCTCGGCCAATTGTTTGTAACTGCTCCTGCTAAAGATGGGAATCAATTTGTTTTTAATCAATTTTTAAGATATTGATTTTAATATTGTAAATATATTTTCATACATATTATTTCGATTTAAGAACTTTTTTGCTTTATAATCACAAATTCAGAAATAATATGTACCAAAATTGTGAATTTACCTCAGTATTTTTTGAATAACAAAAATATTATATATTGGGTCACGAGAAATGTAACATCACAATTAGCGCAGAAAGAAAGTTAAGCCACTGGCACTGTACCCATTAATCTAGAATTATTAGATAATCTGTTTGTCCTAAAATCCAAAAAATTTATTTTTCATCTAACATAGCACAAAGAGCACAAAATATAGCAAAAATGACTGTGAGAATGAAATAAAAAGACACAACAAGTTATCCGTGATAAGAGAGACAGTTCCTAATATTGTGGAATAAGGAGCAGTTACCGAGTAGGGGAACTAGTGTGGGCTTGTAGAGGTGGGTCGGTAAAAGTCAAGAATATGGACCGTTGTCGCGTTATCAGCTGATATCGATAGTACGCTCAGTCGATATGCACTATCGATATATTATACACGAAATATTTATCCCTGTCGGCCATATTTGTCTTTATAAAAAAGGAAGGGAAAATACTAAATTGAAATAAACTAAAACTAACTAAAATAAATAAACTAAAAAAATAAACTAAACTAAACTAAAATAAATAACAGTGGACACGCGCAAGGAAGGATGGAGGGAATATGTACACCAACTGAAGTGAAGTGACTGAAGATAGCCGGAGGAGACAAAAAGGCTAAACTAAACTAAATAAAAATAAAAACTAAACTAAATAAATAAACTAAAATAAATAACAGTGGACCCGCACAAGGAAGGATGGAGGGAAAATGTACACCGACTGAAGTGAAGTGACTGAAGATAGCCGGAGGAGACAAAAAGGAAGCAACAACAAAAACTTTCGATTATCGATTATCGACCGTATGCGCGATATCATTGCTATCAGTTGATAACGCGACAACGGTCCATATACTTGACTTCAGCCAGGTGGGTCACGAAGCTCTCGTTGCTTCAAGCTAGTTCCTTCACTACCAATAACGCATAATACAGGGTAGGGCAATAGATATGAACCGGTTTTTAAAGGCAATAGAAAGAAAACTACTCAACAATGAAAAATTGACTATAGTTCATTTGAACTATGTTCCAACTCCTTGTAGTGAAACAGCCCAGGGACTCCCCTTCAAACTAAGGCCGGGTACACACATTGAGGATTTCCGGAGAGGATTTCCCGTTCAGGCCAACCTCTCCGGCCGACCGGACCGTGTGGACCGGCCGAGGCCTTCAGTTGAGGCGGACTGTACAGGCCGCCAGGCCTTTCCAATTTTTGGAAAGGCCGCCTGAGGCCGGGGTTTCGGCCACTACAACTACACAGTTTCCTCAAAAGGCCTCGCGCGTCGTGTGCTGCTCCGTCCGGCTCCGGCCGCCTCTGAGGTTTTCCTCAGAGGAATTCCTCTCCGGAAATCCTCAACGTGTGTACCCGGCCTAAAATAAACCGGATTGGGCGCCTTTTTACGAGCGCTCCAAACGGCGGGACAGGGAACTGCTGGTTGAACAACTCCGAAGTCTGCCCACACAGGGTGCGTAACTCACTGCAAGTGACTGTTTATTCCTCCCCCAGTACATTTTTGCATTTTTTGGAGGGCCTGTAGGTACGTCAGGTAGTCTTAGGTTGTACTTATATCATGTCAACAAGATTGCCAATGTCAACAACTAGGGTGAATTCTTTATTATATTAGTATCACAACTTATCTAGTTAATTTAAGTACGGTATTGTCTGTTTTAAATAGGAAGAAGTATGGATTTTCGATAATCTAAAAGTTCTTGTCGAACCTGATGTTGTTGTTAAGGGCGTGACGTACCCAGCCTGCCATGGTATTTGGCGGTATTGGGCACCGCCTCTCGAGAGAAGCCGATTGGCCACAATAGCGTTCTGCGGCAGCTACGCTGGTATTGTGGTAGGAATGCCACTTTCTGGAGTTCTCACTGCCGGAATTGGTTGGCAGGCTCCTTTTTATTTCTATGGTAAGTTCCGTTTCGACATAACAGTGATACGTACTTGAATGTACGATGCTCGTCTACTCAACACTTCTTGGTCGTCAACAGGAGTCATAGGGCTCATCTGGTACCTCACTTGGTTGTGGTTGGCTTTTGAAAGGCCATCCAAACATCCAACAATTTCTGCCAAGGAGCTATTCTACATAGAAAACTCGTTAGGTGGGTACTTTCTCTGCTTCTTGTTAATCATCATGTAACCAAGTTCCTAATCAGTTGTTCATTGTTTGAAGTGGCAAACCCCAAACCTGTGTCATTTTGAGAAATATAGTTCACAAGTCCTTTGTATGCTTGTATGTACACTACTTTTTAAAGAAACAACAACAGGAGTAGAGGTCAAAATGTGTAATTCAAAAAAATAATTTTCGAAATTTTCGGCGATCTAGACGTGTTGGATATTATTTTCCACTAAATTTTGGACGCTGAATCCAATGAGATGGGTTTTGGAACGATTGGCACCCACCGGAAGAGGTCATTATTCAAAATGGGTATCTATCTACCTAATTCAAAAGCGGGTTTTCTAGATTTCTGGTACTTGGAAGTATGGGGTGCCATTTTCCACTAAACTTTGGACGCTAAATCGATTGGGATGATTCTCTATGGTGCTGGTCCGAGGGATAACCAACCCCAGTGAAATAATTTGCAGCGTTTTGTACATGTTCACTCCTGAACGACTCATCAATAATTGATGTTCAACATTGCCTACTGTTATAAATTTCAGGTTAAGTTGGGTGCTACCCCTTCGGTAACTTCATTTATTCTGGGACGAAACCCCTTTCACTTCTCTATATGTTGTGGACATCAACAAACTCGTTGCTCACGTGTTTAATAATACAAGGCTTTTTTTTGTCCGCAGGGAAAACGACACAGGCTTCGTTGCCTACTATTTACACAACACCGTGGAAGAAATTTTTCACATCGATGCCCGTCTACGCAATTATAGTGGCAAATTTTTGCCGTTCGTGGAATTTCTATCTGCTTGTACTTTTCCAAGCCTCTTATCTATCATCAGCTTTTGGCCTCAAAATCCAAGAGGTGAATTTTATTTAGTTAAGTAAAGAACGTACCAAAAATTGAATGAAACTTGGGCATCATGTCAAAAATTATCAAAAGTTGTTAAATAAGGTGTCAATGAAATCGACAACTTTGTGAAGAGGGATTTAGATGTGTGGATTTGGTATTTGTACATTTGGCTAGGGTTTTTATTTTTGAAGACCTCATGCTTAATGTCGTCGTCTTCTGCCACCACCAAACCACAAAGTATACACAGCATTTCACTATTTATACGAATTTGAGGCGTAGCCAGCCATCAGGGAGGTTGAAGTCCAGATTTGCATTAAGCTCTTGTTCGCCTTCTGACAGTCCATATTCCTAAAATTTAACCACGTACATACCCAATTGGGCGATAAACCATAGATTAGGAACCAATGCTCCTCTTACAATTTCACCTATGAAAACCTTGTACATATTACTCGTAATACTAGTATGGCAGACTTTCGGAGGCATGGACTTACAGAGGTGATGATGTGGAGGTGGTGTCTTCGTACAAGTACCTTGGAGTGACCCTTACCACTGGCTTGTCCTTTGCGACCCATCTGAAGGAGAAATCGTCTACTGCCAAGTATGCCATAGCAAGTGTTTATGGATCCTTCTTGCGGCAATCCCAGATACCGATCCATGCCAAATACAAGGTTTTCCAGGCAACGTCTCGAGTTGTTTTGACGTATGGTGCTCAAGCATGGGGATCACAGCGATACGATGCCATTGAACGGGTTCTAAAATTCTTTATGAAGAGATTGTTTGGCCTACCTCGTAACACACCGGATTATTTTGTCTATTTGGAAACTGGCGTGATACCCGTGTTCCTCTACACGCTCTCTCTCCACTGCAGATACCTTCTCAAGGTAATGCTTATGCCTGCGAGCCGGTACCCTCGGTTGCTAGCAGACCAGATTGTTCAGCGTGGATTGTTCTGGTACAAGATTCTTCAGGGTTTGTGCAGAGAGACCGGCTGTGTTGTTGGTGCCAACTTTGAGGATCCAGCATTGTGGAGATCTCAGCTCAGATCTCTGCAAGAGACGCTGGAATCCCGATGGAGAGAGCAGACTGTCACAAGGGCGTTGTCATCGCATCACAGGATTTATCGGCAGTTGGACATGGGGCTCCGAAGTATCGACCTGACTGAGGAGGGTCAAAAAGGGTCTATGTTTGTCCTTCGCTGGGTCTGTAGGGTCAGAGGGGACCTTCTGGCGCTCAATGGCCGGCCGGGTGTGGCTCGGCACAATCTTGACAGGACGCTGTGCTCCCTTTGCAATCTTGGCGAGGCAGAGGACATTATGCATTTTCTGGGGCATTGTCCGGTCCTGGCTGAGTTTCGGGTTGCACAGTTCGGAGTGGCTAGGTTGACCCGCGACTCCATGATCGGAATGCTCAATGGTTTGAACTGGCTCCCACTCGCGAGATTTTGCCAGGCTGCTTGGTCATATCGATCCGAGCTGGTTGCCCAGTTCAATTGGGACTGAAACCTCATCCTCGCCTATCAATTGGCAGCCGTGTGCTGTGTTTTCCTTGTTTTCATATTCTGTGTAGTCTTTGTCGCTCTTATTCGTTCACGATTAATTGTTTCCTTGTTATGTTAAATTGTAAAATGGTTTTTATTTATTTATTTGTAAGTGCAATATAATCTCGGCTCTACAAGCATAATAAGGGCTATGTGTTTCCTCAATAGGTTGGTGCATCCTCTGGCAGACGGGCATGGCCCATTGCCATACCGTGTTATTGTTTAAATGCGAATTTATTATTATTGTTGTTCAATTAAAATAAACACGTTTTCTATCTATCTACTCGTAATACTAAAATATTGCCGTTCCCACGACGTGTTCGTAGACGGGGTTCCTGGGGGCGCTGCCCCACTTGCTGATGACAGTTATCGTTCCGTGCGGAGGAATGTTGGCGGATCACGTCCGTAAGAACCAAATCCTCTCGACGACCAACGTCCGAAAAGTGTTCAATTGCGGCGGTTTCGGTATGGAAGGCATATTTTTCGTATTTGTCGCTTACGCCAAAACCGCCCTTGCCGCCAACGTCGCCCTGACGATGGGCGTTGCCTTCAGCGGCTTTGCCATCTCAGGTAATACAACAATTTGTTCATAACGATGAATACATTTTATGCAAATGTTTCGGGGCCAAGCTGAGGCTCGACCAGAGGAGAGGTTAAGACCCGACGTGAGCAACTGCGCATGCGTCACACCAGGTGTTTGTAAGAGCTAATCCGCTTCTGGTATTCTTCTGCGACTTCTTCCGTACCCATTATGCATTATCCCAATATTTACCAATGCTTCTGTGCAGCTGTTGACACTCACGCTGAGGATTGATACTCAAAAACAGGATTCCTCAAAATGTCCTTGATTGAATTTTTTGCCAATTTTTCAAATAAATTATTTAAAGCTCATTAAATCCCCTAATACAATTAGCCCCTTTTGTGCGGTAATCAAATAACAGTAAAACGACATTACACGGAGTATGTTTTCAAATAAGCATTCACCCTGGTCGTTTTCATCATTTGGTAGTGATCAAAGCGTTCATTTCGCTTTTCACTTGGCGCCCACAGGCTACAACGTAAATCACCTGGACATCGCTCCGCGGTACGCCAGTATTCTCATGGGAATGTCAAACGGGATCGGTACTATCGCAGGTCTATTCTGTCCTATCGTCGTCGACCATATAATCGAAGATCACGTGAGTTCTCATTGTAATGCAAAACTACGTACCTACTTACTACAAGTTCAATTTCATCTTTGTTCAAGTAGAGACCCAATTAATCACTTCATCATGCAAAACATTTCACTGCACGTTTTCTCGTTTGACGAGCGTTTGTATTTTGTCAGGATAAAGCCTCTTGGAAATCAGTCTTTCTCATGGCCGCGTTCGTTCACATGTGTGGGGTCACGTTCTACGCCATTTTCGCCAGCGGGGAGCTTCAGTCCTGGGCAGAACCGGAGCCCACGGAATCTCAACCCTGGGATCCGATGGAAAACGCCCTTGAGCCTACAGAAACCACAAGAATGGTGAATATATTCTATCAATAAGTAATGTCCATGTTCGTTAGAAACCAAATGCGTGAGCTCAGCTAGGACCTCCCCTTTGAGCCTATGACTAAATGTTGATGTAACATCGAATGTGATAAACCACGGGATCTTTCCTGTGTTCTAATGGGTTCCCGGTTGAATCAAAGTCCTTCTTGAATTAAATGATCAATAGTAAGAAACAATGTTTTATAAAAAGAATTATCAAAATCTTGTTACCGTTGCTTGGTTGACCGCTCACTCGCTGATAGGAATTATTGATATAACTCTCCCCTTAAATCGACTATGCTGATTTCAGGAAAAATGCCAAAATTCGTTCATTTTTTAAAGATATGGGGTGAAAAAAAGATTTTGAACGCCAATGGGCCTCTCGACATGGAAGACTTTGCATCATTCACCATAGGTCCCCACAATTCTCTCCCCTGTAAAATAAATACTCTGGTAGTGATAATGCGGATGAAAAGTTGGCGCATGATGACACCAGCGCAAGCTCCACATTGAACGCAGATGAGCTCCCACATGGGAGACCATTGACGCCTGAGATTGACGTAGCGATGACGCTGAAACAGGCTCCACAGCCCAAAGTTTGGCGTATGCGTTTGTTTGGACGAAATGGCATGCAAGATGAGGGTTTGTAGCCATGCAGCGTCTCTGCGGAACAGGGATCGCTCTTAGAAAAGTAATTGCAATTAAATCGTTCACATTTTGGGTTTCACCTCAAAAGTCGTGTTGTTCCTATAGCAATTTTAGCTAACATTAAGCTAATCATTATGAAAAACGTATGATTGCTCACATAATGAAAAAGTAACTTGAATTAAGAAAAACGTTTTAAAAAAGAATCTAAATTGGACAACTATTTCCAAGTAATTTTTATCAAGAGTATAACCATGTTTATGATACTTCCGTGAAGATTTTATTTGACAGACTTCAATAGAGAAACTGCAGTTGTTTTTATTAATTGATTTTCAAAATGTTTATTGCGACAGGATGGGAAGATGGTTGGGTACGGAACGGTTAACCCTGGCGGGTACACAAACCAGGTCATGACGGCGGAGGCGGTTCAGCCCGAAGCAACGGACACTTACATGTACCAAAAGACGGAGCCACCTCGACCGCCTCCGCCCGGTGCCAGACCGCCTCCGCCCGGTGCCAGACCGCCTCCGCCGTCGGCCGCTCAGTACCAGGCTTACACTGGGCCGCCAGTAGCGTACGATGCCGGCGCAGCGCCGACGCAAGGGCCGTTCGGCCCTGCCGGGCAACAAGATGTTTACACTAACCTGGACTCCGCGGCGGAAGATCCCTACACGAGCGGCCTCTTCTCCGCCCAGGACTACCCACCGAGTCGGCCATCGTCGAACAACCCTTTCCTCAACTAGTCATCCCCAGTTCATCAGGCCTAACGACGGGGTAAGCCTTCTTAATTCACCCCATCACTCCACCACAACCTCCTCCTCCCCACAGCCCATACTCATTGTATCCCTTATTTGGACATCCTTTCCACCCCCCCCCCCCACCACCTCCTAAGTGTAATCTTCAACTTGAAAAGAGAATGTGTTATCATATCATGAAAACTTTGTCAGCCCACATCAAAAATGTCACACAGTCGTGCCACTCCGAGTCCTTTTTTCCATCACTAAACCCCCAAAGAAATCAGAATTAAGAATTCACTCGTATTTTTGTGATTCGATCTTGTAACCTAATTGACTTTTAAAAATCGGGAATGTACCTACGTAATAGATATTTTATAGTAAAGCAATAAAGTGTGGGATAATTGTGTTATGAAGAAATTGATATTACGTGGCTAGAACGCAGAATTATGAGTCTGCAATTTTTTGCATTGCTGAGCGAGTTAGAAGGTTCAGTTAGAACAAGAAAATTTATTTTTTAAATGAAACTGTGGTGTTAGGGAACTAGGCGGTATTCGTCTTAATTTGACTCTGTAGTGGGAAACGTTTGGTTGGTAGGTTTTCCAACCTAAACGTGATGCGAATAGGTACTTGATGAGACATATGCATGGTTTGTTTTTCACTTAATTAATTTTTATCAATTTAATGAGGCGTCTATGCAATTTTTTTAACGGTAACATCAATGTTGGAAGTGATTTGGCTTTGCGAAACCTCCATAAAAATTCAAATTACGTAAATTTTCGCACAGTTAAATTACGATTTTTATTTCTTTTGGTTTTGAAAATTTAAAAAATGAGGTAGGAATGACGGGCTAGATGACCTCCTGAGGCTCGAAAAACCCAAATACTACTGCAAATATGTTTATAGATTCCATTGATGTTAATGATGTTCGAAAATCGAGATTTTACGTTAGTGTAAAGTGTAAATATTGCAGTGGAAATTCCGAATAGTTATATCTTACTTTTGGGGTGTTATTTTATTCGTTAACTATTAGATTAGGTAAGCAAATTGTAAAATTGAACATAGATGTATTTCAGTTGAAGTCCGGATTCAATTAAAATAGCGAGTAGTCCTTCGCACTTATAGATTTACTGATGTGAGGGCTACGAGAGATAAATGATATTCTTGGATGTATGGGGCTGCGCATGAAGCACGAGTGGATGGTTGGGTGCTGTTTTATTGTATCGTCAATTAGGTAGAATATTTTTTTGATGAGTGAGCATGCCTGTTGGTTAGAACCACCTCTTTCTAAGGAGGTCATACTGTATGAGCTGTATACACGCTTTTTCTACGGACTTGCTTGATTTACTTCCCCCTTAGGCTGGCCGTCCACTGGACGCGAATTCGCGCGAAGAGGCGAAGTACGCGATTTCAAACGAAGAGTTCGCCTCTTAACAAACACTATTATTCGTATAGGAACCCGTCCACTGCAAGCGCCATGATCGGTTTACCGATTTCCATCGCCAGGTTCGCCAGTTCGCGCGTTTGGAATCAAACATGTTTGATTCTCTTCGCCTCTTCGCGCGAATCCGAAATTTTCAAAATTCTACCTGGTTGAGGGGGAGGGGGGGGGTGTCAAGTCCATCGCCGGGTTCGCCAGTTCGCGCGTTCGGAATCAAACATGTTTGATTCTCTTCGCCTTCGCCAGACTTCGCGCGATCATGGCGCTTGCAGTGGACGGGGTCCTATACGAATGATAGTGTTTGAGGGAACTCTTCGAGCGAAATCGCGTACTTCGCCTCTTCGCGCGAATTCGCGTCCAGTGGACGGCCAGCCTTAGAGACAATATATCGTATTACGTTACACTATAATAATTCAATGGCCTGAAACGTTGACAATATTAGCTAGTTGCTTAATTATAAAAATTACAATTAGTTCATCAGGCTAGTTTAGTGATGAACAAGGTAGACTAGGGATAAAATCCATGCTGCTTCAAGTCAAGGATGAGTTTCACTAATTGGTGTTTGAACCACTTTAGTGCACAGGTACTGTCAACAAAAGTTAGTGAGCAGTTGAAACAAAAATATTGCTGTGAAATTCCTCAAAAACTTTTGTACTTTTTTCAGATGAAAAAAGAAACTGGTTGGCAAAGCCCCTAGTTTTTAGGGTTAATGTACATTTTGTCAAGTATAGATATTAGATTATATTAGTGGGAGCATCCCTCCTACCTAACATACTTGTTTGAAATGATGATGTGAAGACATCATTGTCAAGCAACTACTGTTGGTGAGGAGTGAAGCTCAGGGAGTTTGAGCTAGCAGGTTGGTGGTTGAGCCTGGACGATTCTATGAGGAGCCAGGGGAAGCAGCCCATATGTTTCACGTAGGTAATTGTATCTGAAGTGGTAGAATAATGCCATAAACTGTATGTACCAGTTTGTCCACGTTTCGAGTTTTGATTTTGACTTTGGCTTCACAAGTCAATAATTGAGTTTTCAGGAGAAGTTTCATCAGCGTCCTTGCTCCTGTTACCAACATTATTTTATTCCAGTTTCCCTATCATCAGGTAGTACTAGCTACTTTTGATTTTCCTTCCTTTGCAGACCATTAGTTTGAAATTTGAAAATAATGTCATAACTGTTACATCTCAAACAGAGTAAAAGTTACACTAATTATTTGTATATAAAGTTATTATGATTCAAGTTATGTGAACCACCTTAACTCTGTACTACTGTCCAACCCTGATCAACTGCCCCCCCTCCACTCCTCAGCCCTTGTACTTGAGTTATTACATTTCACAAAACTACATCAGTTAAAGTTAGGCCCTGGAGGAGCCTTTTGAAGGTGTGCAGCATGTTGGTGAGTAAGGAAGATGTTTGTATTGCTGGTGTTTAATCATGAAAGTAACACAGACTAAGTAAAAAGGGACTACTTTCAGACTCCTGTACAAAAAGCAGAACTCTTGTCATGCCACCCCTGGGCAACACACGGGGAATGCAGGGTTAACGTTTAGAAAAATCTATGGACTAAAAAAAAAAAAAAAAAAAAAAAAAAAAAAAAGGCCGAAACAGAGGTGACTTGGAGCAAATAGGTTAATCAAGACATCTCTTATGACTCCTTCAAAGAAACAAGGGATGGCCATCATCATAGTCCCATTGGAGACTCCATTCAGCAAGTCAGGGCCTAACTCCACCCCATTTTGAAAGCATTTGTTCATCATGCCCATCATTTTTCCTGTTGATTGACTGAATAATCTTTCAGTGTAGGTATGATTGACAATTTGTGATGAGGTGCGAGAGAATTGCATTTAATTCAAATATATGTGAAACAAAAACTTTAGCGTAATATATTTATTCTACAAAAATGTTAGCATTAAGAAAAAACAATAAGAGTTTTCACTCAAAAGGCTGTGTCGACAATAATTAGGTTTAAGGACTAATCATGTTTCAGTAGGGTGAGAAAAATATATATTTAGATGTGTTTTTGAGAGTAGTTGCGAAGAAGTTCCATAAGACAAGGAACAGTGAATAGCATTGCAACAGAGTATAAGTGGTCCACTTGGAAAAGAAGGCCTACATTCTACTATTTCTGTCAGGCTTTGGACCTGCGAACCGCCCACCTGCCTAATCCAAGCCTTTGGTGCAGTAGTACGGCGGCTTACCGTAGCAAATGGAACCCCTTGGATTTTTTCTAATTCCAAGATCTGCTGTAAAATGACCTTTTCCTGTTAGGTCTTAAGGAGCAAATTATATAAGAGAAAGTTTGGTGCATGCTGCTGAGGCCAACACTACTTGCTTGCAGGCTGAGGGTTGGGATTCATGAGCAATTTTAATTACTGCTACTAATGGTGGCTGTTGGAGAGCTAATGATGGTTTGCTAAATCAAAATTAACGCAAAGACTCGTGGCCCAGGGAGGGTGTCTGACTGCTCAACCAGGGATTGATTTTACAGTTAATTTGCAACATTTTTGGTATACATCCTTTTTCTTAATAATATCTGACACCAAATATTTTGACATTTGGCAGTCTTATCCCCAAACAGTCACTTATTGCTAGGTTTGAATCAGCGGTGAATGTACGCAAGCAGGGTTATCTTGTTGCAGCATAACCATTGAGAAGACAAATGTAAGGGAGAGCTGAGGTTTGAGGACTCCCCTCTGACCAGTTGGGCGGGCCCTGTCCCGGGTTGTACCAGGTAGTGTCCTAAATCATGTCCCAAGCGTTCTAAATCATGAAGCTTACAAGAATAATTTTGGGCTGATGGAAGAACACACTTTCTAAAAGTAACTTTCCTGGCAACTCAATCTATATCTCAAAACCAGATTTGGTTCAATAAAAAAGGAAATATCTCATTTTTCACCATTTCCTTCTTTCAGCAAAAGAAAATTAAGAACTAATTATGCCTACCTCTGAAACCAGAACCTTCGGGACTTTGGACCGAGGGGACTTCCTCAACCAGGAGAACCTGGTCGGAGCTCTGCTGGACCTGGCCGGGAACACGGAGCTTTGGCCAAGATGAGCTCCAGGGGTTAGCACAATGGGCCACAATGGGCGGGCACGATGATGGATGTCCCCTCTACCCCTGTGTAATTAATCTAATCTAATCTACTTCTGAAACGGTAAGATGTTCAAGAAGTTTTCTAGATGATTTTCGTTTTCTGTTGGCTGCAAAAAAGAGTAGTCAAAAAAAAAAAAAAACGAGGCCATCAAACAAATTTTGGTAACGGAAAAAGAAGTCTTTTGGGGGTAAGTGAAACTGTCATTGGGCAATAGATGTTGCGAATCGGCTACAGAACTAACCCTTAAATTTGGCCGCTGGTTTCGGAATACGAAGATCATAGCTCTCGCTGACTCGAGGTATTTGAACACTTGTCTCAATGAAGGCTGCCGCAGAACAATTCCTATTGCAGTTATTTCATTAATGCTAAAAACGAAGCTCAATTTTATAATGTCCATTTCAAGCTGATGCTTTTCATTTAAATGATGGCTGTTCATTTCGCACCCGTCGTGGAATACTGTCACATCCCAAAAAATGCATTTTTCTGTTTGTGACGGCATTCAACTAGGAAAGCGTCCAATTTGTTCGTAGAATAGAGCACCAAGCGCAGTCCAGTAGTTGGCCGCCATATGGCGGTAGTTTAGTTTCGCCTGCTGCATTCGCTGAATACTGTAACATCCTTCACTCCAGTCATAACCTTGAATCCGTCTGGTCTTTTTCGCAATGTGAGTATTCCACGACGGGTGCGATTTTACGTCTCAAGCATTTTCGCTTCTTGGAAAATCGGAAAATTGAGTATAGAAAATTGAAAACTGAAACGAAGATTGTACTCTCCGGAACGAGACCAAAATCATGGACTCCCACAACCCTCAGTTCCACAAGTAGTGCCAGCAAGCATGCAGAAAGCAGTTTTTTTCGGCGTGAGCTCTGCCAAACCGTGAATACCACCGAGGACAATAAAAATCAAATAAATAAAATAAAAATGTGATTGTTTGAAAAAGAATTTTCGTTTCCGCAATTTACTTATTTTTAACTTGGGTTTTTCTCTGAAAGACAACGACAATAATTCATAAAACTGCTCATGAAGCAATCCGGTGCCTAAGAACGTGAACAACTGAACAATAATAAACGGTACACTTGAATTACTGTGATAACGTAAGTCGTAAGCTGCACAACTTCACAGAGCACTTAGCGAAAATCACCGCACGTCTAACACACTTTTCATCTTCCACTGGGGGCTCTTTCAGAACGTTATTTTATCAATTGATTGGGCAGTGGCACTAATCTCAAGCCATTGATTTTATTGGGGGTGATTTAAGGTGTTCTCGGATGGAAATCACTTCTTGTCTCTGAAGGAGACCCGATCTATTCTACTGTTTTTGCTTTTGATTGCAGAAGCAATAAATCAATCAATTACCAACTTTTTTGGCTTAAAACCTAAATACAACAATAAATAGGTAATGGAAATAATTCCTTAAATGAATGAGAATTTCGTCTGGGGTCTAGAACTGGGAACAGGGCCTGCTAATTGAGCGGGCTGTCGTTCTACCACCACTTTTTTTTTTTTTTTTTTTTTTTTTTTTTTTAACTTTTTGAACCATTACTTTATATTTTTCATTCATGTTTAAATAGAGAAACTAATCTCAAAGAGCCCCAGTCGGAATGATTTAATAACTAAAATAGAAAATAAACTTTTTTCATTAAAAAATTGATAATTCTATCACCATGCATTTCATCGTTTTTTTCTTATTTTTACAGAATAGCTTTGTCCTTGAAGAAATGGCTTACTTGCGCCTGCCTGTTTAATTCGTTTTTCATCTTCACTCTCGGCACTTGTTACGTTCAGCACTTTTCATGGGTGGCGTTCATTTTTTCTGAAATGGGCAAACATAACTGTTTTTCTCGGGATTTTTTCTTTTCAATTAAGAATTATTATGTTTAATGTTATTATGAAAGAGCACAACCAAGAGCACGCTCTGCCTCTACGCACTTGCACCAGTACTTTTGAACATAATTTGCCCATCTGCACGCTCGTCTGATGCCTGACGTGCCAGGTTGGCGGGGGACTTAGTCCACACTAATTCAATCCACACAGCATGCCTCGATGACCTTGTAATGGGCATGCCACTTGACTTCCTCTTCGAGAACTGAACACCTCTCAAAGTGAACGTTGTTTTCGTCTTTACCCCATACACTTTTTGAGGCACTTCACCCCTAATCCCGCATGTATGTGTAATTCCATTGCATGACTCTGTTTTTACTGTCGTAGGTATCCTAAGATTGTGTATTACACCTATTAATACATGTACATTGTATTGGCTCGTTCCTTATAACAACGTAGGTACCTTCTTCAATATGGTAATTACCTTATTGAAAATCGTGTGAAAATTGTACTATACCTATTTCTTAAGTGTAGATAAAAATGGTTATTGCACAAAATTGATGAAAACTAGGATTGAGATATATATACACATATGTGAACAAGAACATTCTTAATTCTGATCTCTGGTACAAATTTTCGGTTTCACTCGTAATAATCAACCCACGGCATATTGGGGCGGAGAACATTCATGTGTTTCCATCATCCCGTTTTAAATTTGTAAATGAATGCATATATTTCGAACAATAGCAATAAACAATTTGGGCAAATGGCAAATGAGTAAATCTCTGACGCATTGAATATTTAAAATGAAGAGATGATATGAAGAGTTATCCGATGAATTGTTTTTATCTCGAGAAAAATAAGTTACCTAACGTATGAGTAAATGTAAATTGTAAAATAAGAAAAATTCGTTATACCTTACCTATATACTTTATGGAATGTTAATTTTACCTGTCGCTTGGCTCTAGTTAGAAATTGGAAAAAAAGCTCTTTTGAATGTTACCAAATCACCTCCGATGGAGGAAATATCAGTCATGAGGCGACGAATGTAGGTAGTGAAACTTGTAAGCTATTTGTTTGAAGATAAGCGTAATTGGATAAGGTTTGGCCACATTTGACGATGGATAGACGGTAATCATTAAAAATGTATTATTAAATAAGAACAACAAACTTTGTTGTTGAATTGTTTGATGTAAATGGGTAATGGTTGGAATTTCGGATGTTGTATAGAGTTTTCGATTGAACTTGTTCTTGATAAAGAGGGAGAAAATCATGAATGAATTAGAAATGGTACGCATTTGTCCATCCGTTTTCAAAAAATGTATTGCGTTCTCCAAGTTCCGAGTACCTCATTTTCAAAATTTAATTTAATTAAAAGAAGAAACAACACTGAAAAACTGTGGGTTTGGCTGGTACAGTTGTGACTGCGGAGCCGAAAATGGGGAAGCTCCATTGAGAAGACATGAGGGCTCTGAAGAGACATTTGTGTCGGGTGTGGGGAATACGGAGGATGCAAAAAGTATCCCCGCCGTTGCATGAAGACCTCCACTGCTGTTTCCATCGAGTCTTTTTGGTAGGGGTGTGTCGGTCCAAGTAATTCTCAGGAACGGTTCCAACGGTTACAGTGACAATGGCGTAACCGTTCCAACTTAACGGTACAGTTCCCTTACCGGTAGGGCAGAGTGTAACGTGGGTACCCCCTCCCACCCAAGAGAATCAGTCTGTTCCTTAGGGGTTCATCAAGGAATTCTGATGAGTGTTACAAAAACATGAGAATTAAAGGGAATAATTAATTATATTGTAATTGGGTAGGTACCTACTTACAAGTTAAAAATAATTGAGGTACGTATCATCTCTCCATTTTACAGTGAAAACAGTTTTTCATTACAATTTTTAAAAAGCAGCATTTTTGTTTTTTTGGGGGTAAGCGAGCTCCTCCTTTCAGACAAGATCAACCCAACTTTTGAAAAAAGCTGCTCGCAGGGTACTGACGTTGCGACCACACACAGTCTCCCTTCGGCCACTTTTGATAAAACAGGGAATTATTGAGGAGAGGGGGGGCATTTCATCGGAATTGCACTAAAAGGATACAAAGTTTAACAAAACTCGGAATCGGACCTTCCCGGTCCAGTTCCGATCTTATCGATACCGAGCCCTTGACGATCCTTGGAACCGTACCGGTAATGGCCGGGGTCTTGTCACTGCTTGGAACCGTTCCAATGTGAGACTCGGTTACACAGTCCCGGTACCGCTGTACCGACACACCTCTACTTTTTGGTCCCTCTTCATGAAGAACGATCCGGTTTTTACGGGAAAAATATCGAATGATGATTAGCATGTTAATGCACCTGAAGTCTCACTAAACCGGATCAAAATTCGCACGATGTTAACTAAGCGGGAATTCACCAAAGACGCAGGCGCGATTAACGCAAGCAAAGCGATACCTAAAATTAGGAAGCCCTTTTCCATATCTTCACCGAATCCTCTGATTAACATCATGCGTTACATCGTAAGTTACTGACTACAAATGATTTTCTTCTTTCAATCTTTTCTCGAAAAACAATTTTATTAAAACAAAAAATTACCAAACTCGTGTTATTATAGATCGTCTCAGGGGAAAACACATACAAGGTAGCATCATTTGACTCTCAAGAATGGTTATTTGTTTGAAAAAACCTCAGAATAAATGTATTCTTTCTTTAATTTGTTCTTCGTGTATTGTGAATGCATTCTACGCCGTGTCTGAAGTAAGCATTTGCATGATATGCAGCAGCGTACGTAGTATGTGCACTCATGCAGTGTTCAGAAAGGCAAAATATGTCTCTGTTAGCAATTTTCGTTCATATTTTCCATAATTTATTCGTGAGATAACATAGCCTACACCTCTACACCTACGTAAATGCACTTCTGACTCTGCATTTCCTGATTAAGCACCCCTTGCACCTTCTTTCGACCAGCATGATGGGAGATACGTATGAACAAATAATATCGACATTCACTTGTCTTTGACGATATTATTACCATCCCCCACGCCCAAACTCCTCTTTTACCGCAGTACCTATATTTATGGCCGAAGGTGGGTATGGGTCAAAATAATGGGAATTTTCAAAATGCCATTAGTCAAACCTTGATTGGTCTAGATGATTTCGAAAAACCGATACTACCGGATTGGCCGCAGTGGTACTCTTCTTTTCAAATTAAAACACTTAAAAAATTCCCTACCATAATCTTTTAGACTTTTCAAAATAAAACGCTGCAAATTCCTTCGCAGGGGTTGGTTATTCCTCAAACCGATTCAACTCATTTAAATCGATTCAGCGTCCAAAATTTTTAGAAAATTGTTTACTACCAAAATCGGAGTGGACAGCGGACGGCGTACGGGCATTTGCCAATTTGATCTTGACACCGTGAAACGTCCAGGAAAAATGTTGGGCCGGATTGGAGAGATTGACTTTTTGCATGAAAATATTGATTAACCAAGGAATAACCTATCAAAACCAGAACTAACGATACCTGTGGTAGATACACTAGTAGTAAAAATCCATGTTTGACGACACAATATTGTGATAATTATTGTAATACAACATAAGTACCTGCCATACTTATGATGACTTACGTATCCCCACATGCTTCTTAGCAGGCTTCCTTAACCACTAAATTGATCCTATTTGCACAAGCATCTACGCACATTATTCCTGCGCATAGCCCTCACACTTTTGCCCCATCACTGCACATCAATTTGCACGCTTACCATAACAAAATCCTCAACCAACACAAATAGAACGTGAATTTGGTTAACGTTGTCACTTCAAGTTGGGCCCCTATTCGTATTTTGATTTAAGATGAGCTCTTCGAGCTTATATACCTAATATATATTAGAGACGTAGGTCTTTGCCATTGCACTTTATCATTATTTATTCGTTATGTTGTACTGACAAATTAGGTCATAAATGGAATTTATGGATTTTTAATAATTGTTTTGAGAGTTTATTCATGATCGATAGCTTGAAAAAACGGTAGTGTTGTCAGAGGATAAGCAAAACGCGTGATCTGACACATTCAAGTACAACATGAACTAGTTGAGATCTCCACATTGCCAGCGGCTCATGTGTCGCCAAACCGCACAATCTAGTATTTCCAAATGCTGGTGGCTGAACAATTCGCACCCGTCGTGGAATACTGTCACATCGCGAAAAGGACTTAGGTTCTTTCAAGGTTATTACTGGAGTGAAAGATGTTACAGTATTCAGCAAATGCAGCAGGCGAATCCCCTCAACTTGAAACTGTAATGTAACGATTTATGTTCTTAGTAAATAATTTATTAACAATCGTTCACTTGAGTACATGCACTGTTCACATTCGCGCACTTACACAATGACAGAATCACAATACACGGTTGTAACGCGGTTGTCGCACTATTTATAACGCGGCACGGCACAATTTATAACCCGAAGCGTCTATATCCGGACTCCAAATTGAACTGCCCTGGGCGGCGCTCGTGGGTCTGTTTTATACCTGCTGCCTCTCCGTCGAGTACCTTCCAGAACGTTCCCTGGTTCTGGGAACTCGACGTGTTGTCTGGAGTGAACGGGGAGGTTCCCGAATGTTCGAGACCCTTAATCCTCCACAGGTCGTTGACCTTGCGACGCCAGCAGCCCATTTGACCGGCGCCAGTGCGAGCAACAGTAAGTACCGCTGTCCGGCGGCCACCTACTGGACTGCGCTTGGTGCTCTATTCTACGAGCAAATTAGACGCTGCCGTCACAAACAGAAAAATGCATTTTTTGAGATGTGACAGTATTCCACGACGAGTGCGAATTATTTATAAGAAAAAATCCTTGTGACCTACGTAGGTACCTATGCAATTCAAAAGTGGCCAAACTTTTCATTTCTTCAAAAAATGTATCCTGTACGTGTTAGTTATCCAAATATATTGTCTACTTAGCGCCATTTTATTCTTGACGGCTATGTACAACACAAGAAAAAGAGAGTAAAGTGTTCATAAAAATATTTCGTTCATTAAAAAAACCTGATGAAGGCTTTGCTTTGGAGCCGTTAATGCCGAAAATGACTTCCGATTCTTCACGTTCCTCCGTTGTACGTGGTAAGTACCTTTGCCAATATCACAAGACAAGAGTGTGAATAAAAAGAATAAACGTAAGATTACATATGAAATAATTGATCACACAGGTGCTACTGCTTCGTTTGCAGACAGGGAAAATCCGTTCGTATCACTATTTACTGCTCCTGTTGAAATTTGTTCCGACTGCAGCCCCAGAATAGGTGGATGATAGGTAGGAACGATTTTAATTCAGGACAAAGGCCAGATGAAATCAAGTATCTGTACGGCATAATTTAGCTATGAAAACTCCTTTTTCTTTTATTTAGTGAAACTAGATGGTGAAAACTATTAGATTGGAACTGACTAAATTGATTAGAAAATTCTTCAATTTATTTCGGAAAAACTGTATAAACAGAACATGGGGAAAATGGGGGAAACAGTGGGTGTGGCGGGTCCCGGACCGATTCCAATCGATTCAGCGTCCAAAATTTAGCGGAAAATGATACCCCACACGCCTAGGTACCAGAAATATCAGAAGCACATTCGAAATTGGTAGATAGGTACCCATTACCTCATCCAAAGGGCGCCAATCGTTCCAGGACCCATTTTATTGGATTCGGCGTCCAAAATTTTGTGGAAAATTATACCCCGCAGGCCTAGATCGCCAAAAATCTCGAAAATCCATTTTGACCCCTACCCCGCCCAAATTTGGTCCGATCGGCCTGAAAAGTTTCGAGAACCAACTTAAGCTGACCCAAATTTCAGATTTTTAGAACATTTTCTACTACCGCGGACGGCGTACGGCGGACGGACATTTGACTATTTTGATCTACACACCTTGAAACGCCCAGAAAAGTGTTGGGCCGAATTGGAGAGGTTGATCTTTTGCATGAAAACATAGGTTTCTTAGGATTCATGGAATAACCAACCAAAACTCAGGATTTCATTGAAAACCAGGTTACATGCCCAACTTTAGATTGCATTAAATTGTATCCTTGCAAACAGTGTATAATTGTATCGTTGGCAAGTTTGTAAGAAATTGAAGATTAACCAGTATGGGATGGGGGGGGGGGGTTCCTTACGTTTACATATGAGGGCAGTACTGCCCATGGGCGCTGCGACCTTTATAGGTATATGACCCGTCAGCCTGCTCTCGGTCTTATCAAAATCTTTGAGAGACTCCTGCTCCCCGAACTTCTGAAATCTCTAGAGCAACTCCTCCCTCCCGAACAATTCGGTTTTAGAGCTCTCCATTCTTGCCCGCAACAGCTCCACCGTGTGGTCGATGAAATACTTCAAGCCTTTGAGCAGAAACAATACTGCTATGGCCTGTTCATAGATGTCGAAAAGGCATTTGACCGAGTGTGGCATCCGGGATTACTCTCAAAGTTAAAAGACCACTTGCCCGATGCATACTACCGCATCCTGCAATCTTACCTTACCAACAGAACCTTCTCAGTGTGCTACCAAGATGCTACCCCTAAGTCCTACCCAATCGCGGCGGGTGTCCCCCAGGGAAGTATCCTTGGGCCCCTGTTATACATCTTCTACACACATGATATACCCAGCCAGTTGGGCATCACTTCTGCCCAGTTTGCAGATGACCAAGCTGTCCTCGCCCGACACACTGATCCAGAGTTAGCACTTGCGACTCTGCAAGAATACGTTAATCGCCTTTACGAATGGAGCATCATGTGGAAAATTAAGCTTAATCCGGGAAAAACATCTTTGGTATGCTTCACCTATCGAACAGCAGTACCACCTACTGACCTTCTGCTCAACAACGAAGCCGTCTCAAGAAAAGACTATGTAAAATATCTGGGGGTTACTCTGGATAGCAGACTGTGTTGGAATACGCACATCACAACCACAGTAACCAGTATCCGTTACCGCACCCGCCAGCTTTACCATCTATTTGCTAGCAACCAGGTCCCCCTCCATACGAAGCGTCTAATCTATGTAACCCTCCTAAAACCAATCTGGCAGTATGCCTGCGCGATATGGGGGTCGGCCAGTAGCACACAAATCCGGCGAATTTCCACGCAACAGAACAAAATCCTACGTTTAGTCACGGGTGCACCGTGGTATGTTCGAAATACTACGCTCCATTCGGATCTCAATATACCTACAATTCCTGACATCATCTCAGCCTCCTACAATAACATGGCCCGCCGAATGATCAACCACGACAACCCTATAATGGCCGCCATTCTCGAGGAACTCCGCCCACCGCGACCACAAAGACGCCTCAAGCGAAAATGGCATTCAGACCACCTGATACCTGAATCCTGATAGCTCAACCAAGCAACTACTTATAGACCCTATCTATCTCTGGTCTCGTTGTTACCTGTTCATTACTGTTATTCATTATTCATTACGTTGTTACTGTTATTTATTACCCATATTATCAGCTGCTATATTTCATTAGCCAGTGATGCATTCGGATGTTATTTATTGCATTGAGATGTTATTTACACCAGAGCGTTCATACCTCTAAAAACTGCTGTACATGACTACCACTGGGTAGTTAATTTACCACAAGTGCCGCATGAAAATTGTGTAAATCAAATAATGTACCCACTCGATAGTGTATTACACAATAAAGTTACTTTTGAAAAAAAAAAAAAAATAGGTATATTGTGCCCATCCACCGTTACTAGTAGAACATCTGCGAGATACACCCCTCCCTTAGGTAGCGGAGGATCCCGTCAGAGACCATCTTTGCTATGTTAACTGGGCTGGGTATCAATGATCCGCTCCCTCGGCACGCCAGCGGCAGTCTGCAGCCTCTGATTTGCCCATCTTACACTGGTGATACCTGAAGTTCAACTGTAGTAGGAGCACCATTTGTGAATTGAAGACACTTTGTCTCTGGTTTTCACGAATCGTGAATATCTGATCCTAGGGGTAGGTATATAAATATCCCCTCTTTCGTTCATAATAAAAGTCATGCTCGACAAATCGCTAATTTAATCAGGAAAATTGCATCTTCTTTGTTGTGAAACATTCATTGATTGGAATATTCCCAATTCGACTTGGGAATGCTTGCATTCCTGCTGTCACATGACTTTCTCTTTCCAAAAATCTTGGACAGTTTTGGTTGGTTATTCCTCGAATAATCAACCTATGTTTTCATGATAATGGTCAACCTCTCCGATTTGGCTCAAAATTTTTTTCTGGACGTTTCATGATGTCCTGATCAAAAAAGGTCAATGTCCGTCCGCCGTACGCCGTCCATGTTCCGCGCCGTTTTTGGTAGTAGAAAATTTTCTAAAAATCTGAAATTTGGGTCAGGGGTCTGTTCCCAGCCGAGATGGGTCCTCGAAACTTTTCAGCCCGATCGTACCAAATTTGGAGGGGGTAGGGGTTTTTAGAAAAATGGATTTTCGAGATTTTGGGTGATTTAGGCGAGTGGGGTGTCATTTTCCACTAAATTTTGGACGCTGAATCCAATTAAATGGGTCCCAGAACAATTGGCACCTACTGGAAGAAGTTACGGGTCAAATTGGGTATTTATTACCCAATTTGATTATGTGTTTTTGGGATTTCTGCTACCTAGGCGTGTGGAGTATCATTTTCCACTAAATTTTGGACGCTGAATTCAATGATGTGTGTCCCAGAACGTTTGGGACCTACCGGAAGAAGTTATGGGTCAAAATGGGTATGTATCCACCCATTTTGTATGTGTGTTTTCGGGATTTCTGCTACCTAGGCGTGTGGGGTATAGTTTTCCAGTAAATTTTGGACGCTGAATCCAATAAAATGGTTCCCAGAACGATTGGCACCCACTGGAAGAAGTTATGGATCAAATTGGGTATATATTACCCATTTTGTATAAGTGTTTTCGGGATTTCTGGTGCCTAGGCGTGTGGGGTATCATATTCCACTAAATTTTGGACCCTGAATCGATTGGAATGGGTCTGAGACCCGCCACACCCACTGTTTCCCCCATTCGAGGAATAACCAACCCGTGTGTAAGAATTTGCAGATTTTTTCATGGGTGGTACCAAGTGGAAGTAAGCATGAATGAGCCGGGCACTAGTTTAGAAGATGAGTTCATTAAAGTGAGAATTAGGTACAATAAATTATGCAACTGGCAAAAATCGACTTCCACAGTTTACATCTTTATTGTGTAACCAAGGTTCGAAGTTGCTGAATGCAACATCACGATTGAAATTATACCAAGTATTGAATACCTACGCAATACTTCCAACAAAAATAATCTTTGTCCTCAGACAACTGAATTGCCCGAAGACTCAAGATTACTAACGACTTACATTAATACATTCTCAATTCATTCAGAAAATTTGTAGGTTTTGAAGTGATTTAGTCCAAGGTGGGAGTAAAATAGGCTAGTAAAATTGGGATTTCATGTTCTTTCTTGTAAATAAATGGTGCAATTTTAACTAGGATGCACAGTTTAGGAGTCATATGAAAAAAAAACTAGAAAAAGTCCAAAAATTTCATGGTTTTTTTAAACCTTCTGTCAAAATCCGGGCACAAGAGACCGTGCAAATTTACTGGCCTAATAATCGATTTTTAAAAAAATTATTTTCCTTAGACAGTTTTGGCTTCTAGCGTTTTTCGGAATAGTTTTGCAAAAGGAGCTAATAGGCTCACACAAAAATATATGAAACTGGGCAGCTGCGGTTGCCCCAAAAATCAAAACCAATCCCCGACTCTGTGCAAAGGCCGTCTTGGTAATACAGTAGTCTACCAGGGATTTTTGAAACTGCTCGGAGCGTTAAAAAACCCTCGAGTGCATAAAAACGGTGGTGTAAACTGTGGACGTTGATAAAAGCATACATATACCTACAAATAGTCTACACTATATCACATTTCACTGTAATATGATAAGGAATGACGTTTTCGCTATATAAACGTAATAATGTTCATCAGAGCTCGGTGAAACCGTTGTTGCTCGAGCGGGAAGAGCTGCTAGACAGACGGTAAGCAGACTGTTCGTGGAGAGGAGGCAAGTTGGAATAAATCGCGTCATCTTCGGCATCTGACGACGGCGAATTGGGAGACATCATTTCCTGCATGGTTTGATATTCTTGAATCGCTTCGTTTAGTGACCACAGTTGTGAAAGAAGAGACAGATCCAGTTCACGCAAATTGTACTGTAAAGGAGGGAGGATGGATTTAGTTTGGATTCTGGAAGACGGCACTTGGATAATCGGTACTTATGTATTATACCGACCACACCAAAGTATCGATATTAAAGTATCGATTTTTGTTCACTCCTAACATAACCTTATCCAGTGAGTGCACAGAAACGAACATTATATCATGAAAAACAACTCTTTAATTACAGAACTACAAGGATTATGTGTATTTCAAAGAATATTTAATGGGTTTCCTGTGATGCCCAGAATGCAGCAATGTCAAGGAGAAGTGAGCATAGTGGATCTCCTTCTTTAGCCGCTACTGCCGACCGCCATATGTACTCAGCTAGGTACGACTCAAGATGGTGTCTTGCTGTTCCTCGATGTTTTTTATTACGCCATTTCGCTGAACCCCACATTCGTTCAACCTGTTGAGTATTAGCACCAGTTTCTGGGTCCACAAAATTGTATTGATGGTTCACGGTGAAATGTTCAAACCCTGCTGCTTCTAATTCGGCCGTTTTGTAACCTTTCCAGCAGTCCGAAATAATTATACTTCCTGGTTCGATGTGGAGTTGAATTTGCTCCGTCAAGGTTTCTGCTGTTCGATTCGGAACTTGGACCAAAAATCTGTCTCCTGTTTCCCGGCATAAACCGTCAAATACCCACTGTTGAGCCAAAACACGTCCCGCGTTATTTTTTCGTTTGGTAAATAAACCTTCGTCTATTTCGACAATACGGCCAACTCCTCCTATCCTACCACTGTTTTTATGTTCCACAGAGAACACACACACCTCACGGAGATAGTTATTCCAATCAACAGTTGTTTTAATCGAAATTTCCAGCTCTCGTTCACACCACGCCACAGATGTCAGTTCGTAAACCCAGCAGTAAAGAAAACGAACAGCAGTAACAAAAGGTATTTTACTGTTAGAGAACCAGGTGTTAACTCGTAAACCAATTTTTTTCAGGCACGTTCTAGTGGTACATTTCCAAAACGGAGCATTATCAAAAGAATACTGCGTCATGTCATGCCCATTCAAGCGTATTTTTAATTTAGGCAAAAAATTATTATGATCTTGTAAAAAACTAATCGCATCCTCCTCACTTCTGGGCAAATCCCAAATTCTCATAACATCACTCATCACTAATTTATTACAGTCAAAGCACAACACGAATTCCAAAATAAACGAATTTTAAACGAAACGAAACGAGACAATTTATAAACAAAGCACGTTGCACTTTCATTAGCAAGCACTCACTGGATAAGGTTATGTTAGGAGTGAACAGAAATCGATACTTTAATATCGATACTTCGGTGTGGTCGGTATAATACATAAGTACCGGTTTTTTAGGGGAATCAAGTACAAACCATTTCTTGTCGGAGGCGAGCCAACTGAACGTCCAGTTTAGTTTGCTTCCTCGGAGGTGGCGGCGGCGGTTGTCTGGGGCCCGGAGGTGGGGGTGGAGGGGGGAGTTTGTGACTGTGAGAGCTGGCGCTCCTTTTGGTGTTCCCCCCACCCGGTTCGGACAAGTTGACTGTGCTGAGGCTCTTGGGTAGAGGCGGCAGACCTTGGAGAGCCATCGGAGGTTCTGGGGAGCCCCTGAAAACCAAATAGACGGTGCTTTGAAGAAAATGAAGTACGAAAAAGAGTCACATGTGTTGAAATCATTCTGAGTCTATTTGCAGAGGGCATTGTCGAGAGTGTTCCTTATTTCAATTCAAGTGAGTAAGTCAAAGTTGAAGAAGAGCTTGCCTCAGGGGCTTTGCTTCTCCCCTTTGCTGCAAAGAGCTGTTTGAGGTGGAAACAAAACCAGTAGTCAGGTACTTGGGAATAATGCTGGATACCAAGATAACTTTTGGGGAGCACATAAGGATGGCAGCAGCCAAGGCAGCAAAGACAACAGCAGCCCTGAGTCGACTAATGTCAAACATTCAAGGACCTAGACCGTGTAAGAGACAACTATTAATGTCATTACTTCATTCTTCGTCATTATTTGTACACTCCATCCTGCTATATGGGGCAGAAGTGTGGGCGGACGCTCTGAATGTCAAATGCCACCAAAAACGGATGCTCACGGTGCAAAGAAGAGGGGCGCTTCGCATAGTGAGCGCCTATAAGACAGTATCGGAACCAGCCGTGCTCCTCCTAGCGGGAGTGATACCAATACATCTGCTTGCAAGGGAGAGGAAAAGGATGTACGAGCGAAGGGAAGAGGAGCCACGGCCTCAATTAGCCAAACAAGAGCGGGAACACACACTCGACTCCTGGCAGGAAATCTGGGAGACAGAAACAAGAGGAAGATGGACGGCTCGACTGGTGCCCAATATACGTCCCTGGCTAGAGAGGAAACACGGTGAAGTTAACTATCATATAACGCAGTTCCTCTCGGGTCACGGGATGTTCTATCAGTATCTCCATAGGATGCGCATTGTGGAATCTCCAGGATGCCTACATTACACCAACGAAGAGGACAGCGCTCAACACACATTCTTCGAATGCGAGAGGTGGGAGAGAGAGCGATGGCAAATTGCAAGGGAGCTAGAAATGACCAGCCCTCCCACCCCCGAGGATATGATGACCAAGATGCTCGAAAGCCAGTCAAAGTGGAATGCCGTGGCAGGGTACATCCGGAACATCCTGGAAGGCAAGCTCGTCGAGGAAAGGGCCCGGCAACGGGAACTGCAGGCAAACGGGACCAGCTAGCAGGCAGAAATCGGAACCCAGCCTGAAGTAATGTGTCAAACAGTTCTGGGCTGGGCCCCAACGTGGGAAAAGGGGGTGAGGTTTTTAGTGGGTAAAAATCTCCACATACCCGGGTCTTTGGTTGCGGTCCCCCCCGATATCTTATGAAGATTTTCCTCACCTTCCTCCGAAAAAAAAAAAAAAAAAAAAAAAAAAAAAAAAAAAAAAAAAAAAAAAAAAAAATTGTCAGGAATAAGAGTCCCTTTATTCAAAAGGGTTTGATTGGGAAGCAGATGGACAGCTCCCTCCAAGTACCGTCAACAGATAGTTCGAGCATTCTAGCTCGCACTACCACCTATGCTGTGGTACCCAAGAATTCCACTTCAACTCCAAGAGCCGAGTCTCGCCAGTCCCGTGTTTCGGACTATAGTTTCATACCTTAATTTTGAGGAGGGGGGGGGGGGGGCTGATCATAGGTACGACATTGTCTGCCTGGCCCTAACTCACTCGGACGTATTCTTGGAATTGCTTTGCCAAGCTTCCCAATTGTTCGTGGTGGCCTCACATGCCTTCCTCGTGTCGTTAATGGCGCAGCAACCTCTTCAGATTTGGTTCGCCTGATCCTTCCCCTCACGCACCCTCTCCTAAACCAAGAGCACCCCTGCTTACAGCGTATTGCAATAGATGCCCCCACCCCGGGCTGGGGGCTTAGCAGGGGTTAAGACTGCACTGCACGTTAGTTTTACAACCGACTGAAACTTGGCATGGGATCGTCACAGGAGTCAGGAACCCCAACCTACGCACTATTTGTCTCGTTTTAAATTCAAATTCGATATAACCTAAATTCAAATGAATTGAGAATGGAAATGTAATCAATAGGTGCAGTATTGATTTCTGTACACATAAATTCCACAGTAATGGCGTCTCACAGATACTTTTCTTTCATCTCAGGAGCTTCGGTAACTTGATACCCAACATGGTTTGCCTGATCCTTCCCCTCATGCACCCTCTCCTAAACCAAGAGTACCCCTGCTTAGAGCGTATTGCAGCAGATGCCCCCACCCCACCACAGCCTAAAGCACCAGGCTTCAGTAAGTTGATGCCCAACATTAGACAACAAGTTGAACGGAGTCCCATCTTGCCTATTGCATTACCATGCATAAACTGCATGTTTCGGGAACTTAACAACGCCACGTGAAAAAAAAAAAAAACGTTGCGGCATAACGACAGTTAGATCGCAAAACCATGCATGTCTCAAATTTCACAAAAATTATGTGTTGAGCATCCTAGATGAGGCTCTTGATCCACTGACATCGTCACTATCTGTAGAAACCAAATAACTTTATATTGACCGGTTGTAAATACCTGTAAATCTGGGGCCTTCTAGTGAAGTTAACTTGTGAACGGTTCAAACGTTGAAAAAATTGATTTTAATGTAAGAATAATGAGAAATAAATCACATCACCTAAGTAAACTAGGTTGTATCCAATTCTTCTTGCTTCACCAATTTTTGTATTTTTAATAGAAAGTTCTACAGCGATCAACGTTAGTCGGGTAGCATGCGAACATAATTTGTATCTAAACCTAAACCTAGAACGAAAAAGAAGACAAAAATTAGCTTGGTAACTTTTCATTTTGCTTAGATCCACTTGAATCAAAACCTTTCAAGTCCAAATCGCCTGATGTTCAATAGATCGTAAGTCTGAAATACACGTCAAATTGACACCAATTACTTTAGTGCTTGGTACTCTAGGCAGAAGAGTAGTTTTGAGGAATAGTTTTGGTTGGTTATTCCTTGAATAATCAACCTATGTTTTCATGATAATGGTCAACCTCTCCGATTCGGCTCAAAATTTTTTTCTGGACGTTTCATGATGTCCGGATCAAAAAAGGTCAATGTCCGTCCGCCGTCCGCCGTCCATTGTCCACGCCGTTTTTGGTAGTAGAAAATTTTCTAAACATCTGAAATTTGGGTCAGGGTCTGTTCCCAGCCGAGATGGGTCCTCGAAACTTTTCAGCCCGGTCGGGCCAAATTTGGAGGGGGTAGGGGTTTTTTGAAAAATGGATTTTCGAGATTTTGGGTGATTTAGGCGAGTGGGGTGTCATTTTCCACTAAATTTTGGACGCTGAATCCAATAAAATTGGTCCCAGAACAATTGGCACCCACTTGAAGAAGTTATGGGTCAAATTGGGTATTTATTACCCAATTTGATTATGTGTTTTCGGGATTTCTGCTACCTAGGCTTGTGAGGTATCATTTTCCACTAAATTTTGGACGCTTAATTCAATGATGTGTGTCCCAGAACGATTGGCACCCACCGGAAGAAGTTATGGGTCAAAATGGGTATGTATCCACCCATTTTGTATGTGTCAGGATTTCTGGTGCCTAGGCGTGTGGGGTATCATTTTCCACTAAATTTTGGACCCTGAATCGATTGGAATGGGCTGGGACCCGCCACACCCACTGTTTCCCCCCATTCGAGGAATAACCAACCCGTGTGTAAGAATTTGCAGATTTTTTTTTTGGGCCTAATGTTAGGCAAATCTACCCAGAGAACGACTGTGCAAGGAATCATTCAATTAATCAAGTGGTTAAACGTAGGTGCTGATTGCGCATGCGCGCTATAGTTGAAGATCATCCAATAGAAAATACGAACAAATGAACACAGCCCAGAATTGAACGTCCACGCCACAAGTAGCTAGCCAACAAGGCCCCAAAATGAATCAACTACGGTTATTTCGAAAAATAAATTCGAATGTTATTCACTCAATCAATTTTTTTTCCATTGAAACATCAACTTACTCCATAGTATACGAACAAATCGGTGCAATTACTCCCGAAATTTCCACTCTTGTCTGCACATGGGACACTGCTGATTAACTTGTTGTGAGTTGAGCCATTTCATGATGCAATGAATGTGGAAACAATGAGAACACTGGCCCCAAACTGAAAAGAGAAAAGCAATGATGCGGTATGTAATTCGAAGTTCCTCAAGGATGTGATGTTTAGAGTCATATGCACATCCCAGAGATAAATTAAACAACGACGAATCAATCAACTTCAGGAAAGTTGTTGCTTAGCTCTTAGGCTGGCCGTCCACTGGACGCGAATTCGCGCGAAGAGGCGAAGTACGCGAATTCGCGTGAAGAGTTCAAACACTAGCATTCGTATAGGACCCCGTCCACTGGAAGCGCTGTGATCGCTCAAAGTCTGGCGAAGGCGAAGAGAACCAAACCAGTTTGTTTCCGAACGCGCGAACAGGCGAACCCGGTGATGGAAATCTATACCTGCCGCACCCTTTTACCTAGCCCACATGTGTAGTCCCCATACTACTTCACTAAACAATGTACCTCATCTGTCTTTCGACCCAAAACAGCTGATAGGACGGGCGAAACTGACAGGAATTCGCGTGCAATGGACGGGGTTTCGACGCGCAAGAGGCAAAAACTTGCAAATTCGCCTCTTCGCGCGAATTCGCGTCCAGTGGACGGCCAGCTTTAGGACTTTTATTACGGTCAGGCTGGCCGTCCACTGGACGCAAATTCGCGCGAAGAGGCGAAGAGAATCAAACATGTTTGATTCCAAACGCGCGAACTGGCGAACCTGGCGATGGAAATCGATAAATCGATCATGGCGCTTGCAGTGGACGGGGTCCTATACGAATAATAGTGTTTGTTAAGAGGCGAACTCTTCATTTGAAATCGCGTACTTCGCCTCTTCGCGCGAATTCGCGTCCAGTGGACGGCCAGCCTCAACCAGCAAGTTTATGAGCCTGTTCGCTTGATAGAAGTCGCAGCAGAAGTTCCATCAGACACATTTTTCAACGTAGAAAAGCGAACTTTTGAACAATAATAATTTATTCGGTTTGATTATAAAACTAATCTTTATGAAGAGGATACCTACCTAGAGGACATTCGTCGCCAGGAACTTTGCAATCAGGACAGCAGCCGTCGAATGCGAGTCGGCAAATACCACAAGTGTCGTCGTTCGCTAACCACCTCCAAGTTGCTACTCCGTTCCAAGCTGAAATCATAAAGAAAGGTCACGATAAGCAGTCATCAAATGGCATCACCTAATACGAATAATAAAACCTACAACCGTACAACACAAAACGGGGCTGAACAGGATGACTGAAGCTGCCCTTTTCGATAGGAAACGAACAAATAAAGCAATGATTTTACAGTCCACAATGTCAACTCCACGTAAAAATGAGAAGAATGAAACGCGTAGTAAATTTTACACCTCGAAGTTTGCTTTCATTAAAATTTTCAACGTGTATGAGCTGCCATCATCAAGATCATAGAGGATACAGGATTACAGCGCCTTCGAATAGAGGATTATTACACTAATTACAAATCTACAATGGAACTAGGAGAAAACCACTATTGGAATTAGGAGCAGAGATCGATAACAAGATTAGATTACTATAAGGATAATCAAAGCATATCATACCTAGTTGAGTAAAAGTAAAACCACTCGAACTTACTTTTGATAACAACTTTCATTTCATATCAAACTCCTAGGGACTAGGGAGAAAGGGTCTCCAAAATTTGGAGTTGATGCGAACCATATAAACAGAAAAAGAGTACTCGAATACGCGGAAGGCCACCGTCAATGGAAGACGTCAAATTATGGACAATACTGAAATAAAGCACAGCCACAGCAGGCAACTCGCGGTATGAGAGACGACCTAGGTGAGGTCCCGACGCCATTTTGGTTCCAATCCCTAAAGCGGGGCATTCACGTTCCGATTTGTCGTCCAACTAGGAGGGACTACTAGTCGGAGCGTTTGCACCACTCACGCTCCGACTTGCAATCCGACTAGAGGTCCAACTTCAATCTCAGTTGTGCGCCCAGTGAGAGCAAAAGATCGAGAAAATGCACCGAGGACAGTTCGAGAATAATGTAATGAGGAGGAAAATGGCAGGATTGTGCTTATTAAGTCTATCACTGCAAAAGAAGGAAAAAAGTGTTGGGAGAAGCAACTATTCGTTGATCGGGTGAACTTTTGTGACACAAAGTTGCTGAACGTTATAGATCAGGAAGATTACCGGAACTACCTCAGAATGGATAGAGACACCTTCAAGCTTTTACTCGAAAAGTTGGACCATTAATTCGTAAACAAGATACCGTTATGCGTGATAGTGTTACATGTGAACAGCGCCTTGTTGCAACTTTGCGATTTTCGGGTGAAGGTGTAATGGCTTCAAGGGAATCGATGCCGGTCTTGGATGGTTGCTGTACTTCTGCCAAGAAACTTAACTCGTCATAGTGCACCCAGTTAGGCGCATATAAGTTGTCAACTCCCGTACCAGTGCCACTTTGGCTTCCTACGACTTTCTTTAGTTCTCTAAAGAACATTGAATGGAGGGAGTCAATTTTTTTTCGTAAGGAAGCCAAGTTAGCGGAGGCTTTGAACCTCAACATAATTTCCAGCAGGTGTTGTTGCGCTGCTTTCTGAGCATTTCTGTTCAAATACAGTGCGCAACTAGAGTTCCACAAACAAGTACTCTCTTTATAGACTTCAATGAATTCACTTGTTCCTTCTCTGTTCATTGTGACACCTCGTCAGTAGATTGAAAAAAAGGTCAACGACCCGAACTGTGTCCACTGTCAACAACGTACTGAGGAAAGTTGGACGGCTTGTGGTACCACAACCCCATTCACGCTCCGACTCCACCTCGAGTTGGATGTTGGGTCTTCGAGTTGTCCCTCAAAATGTTCCGACTCGATCTCCAACATCCAACAAGCCCATTCACGTTCCGATTTGTGATCCAACTTTGAAAGTAGGACCACAAGTTGGACGACAAATCGGAACGTGAATGCCCCGCTTGACCCCAAGCTTGAAGGCCAAGTAACGTAGGAATGCCCGGTACACCATCTTGAGCTGATCCACATGGCATTCGTAGAGGGACACCAGACGACGGAAGCATACTCCGGGTGAGGCTGGACAACAGCCCGATAAGGGCAACGAGGGCAGTGGTGCTGGTGAACTCCCTGGTGTTTCGCTTTACAAACCCAAGGGCACGCATAGCTCGAGAAGATGCCTCAGCAATGTGTTCTGCAAGTCCAAAAGAACACCAAGATGTTTGACTACTGAGGAATATTGTATATTGAAATCACTAACTCAAAGGAAAAAGAAAAATCAGACGAAGAAAAAGTTCAGGTGTCAGGTACTCAGAACATGTTACAGTTACATGTTACAGTTAACACCCGAAATCAATCAATTCTAGTTTCAACTAGCCTATTCTAGTTTTCGCCATGCCTCTTTGTGAAAACTAGAAATCACAAGTTAGAACTAGAGTTTTCTAGGACCCTCAACGCTGGAACCAAAAGTTACTGATTTATTTTCAGTCAACAATAGTTTGAACTGAAATTGAGAATGAAGAAAAATTGAAGACAAAATTGAATAAAAATCTTGGAAATCCTGTATGCTGTTAGACTGTGAGGAATCACAATTACAAGGAGGGGTAACAAGCAGTTTAGAGAATGATGTCCATCAGTTGATCTCCTGTTTTACCTTATTCTGGCCTTGTTGTGGGTGAAACGGTACCTGCTTGTCCCGAGTCGGGTTTGCGAGCAATTTTAGATTTTGGGGGGAGTTTGTCGATGTAGTTACTGACTCTCGCCGCAAGGTGACAAGCTAAGCTAGCACCACTTTCCAAAAACATGTTTGGCCAACACTGAATTATTCTGAATGATCAATTGAGTGTTTGATGTCGTGCTGTGCTGTGTCAGTGTTTATTTGGTGTTGCATGTTTTTGGTTTCTTCGTGAAATTACGGGTGGTCGCACGCACACTTATCTTTATTTTGTTAATTGCTGAGATGGTAAGTTGAACGTTCCTAATTTCAGATTGGAAAGTCGTCTTGATTCTTTTCTGTGAACCACTGGCCTCAATCCGATAGTCCTTTTACCTGTGACCTTATTTACGGGATGTTACATCGCCTTGGTTTACTTGCTTCCAGCCTTCAATTCTCCTGTTGTCAAGGGATAGAACTAATCACTCTCGCGTTCACGTTGCCTGTCATTTCCGAACGAGATAGCGGCTAGAAAGATACTTCGAATAACATGTCAAACCTTGTAAACAAGGGAGCTACTGCTGTGAAGAAGGTCGACCCTATCGGAGTCAATCCCGCCAGATATCCTGCCCCTCAGAGCCAACCAATTTCTATCCGGCCGCTGCGACCTGTGGTTCCAGATCAATCATTACTTTACAAGCAGCCTCCAATTCAACATATAGAAAGGTATTTTTAAAACTCATCTCGGGACATTTTTACTAGCCTGGTGATAGTCAAGCTGGAGGACTGAACGTCAATTCAATCGATCTTGGATTAGCGCGCTGCATGCGCTAAGGCTGGCCGTCCACTGGACGCGAATTCGCGCGAAGAGAATCAAACATGTTTGATTCCAAACGCGCGAACTGGCGAACCTGGCGATAGAAATCGGTAAATCGATCATGGCACTTGCAGTGGACGGGGTCCTATACGAATAATAGTGTTTGTTAAGAGGCGAACTCTTCGTTTGAAATCGCGTACTTCGCCTCTTCGCGCGAATTCGCGTCCAGTGGATGGCCAGCCTAACGCCAATGGACAACATTTGTTTTCGTTCCCGCTTGCTTGTTGACGTCATTCCTGTACTCCAAATGAAGCGAATAATGAATCGTCTTTGCATGCCCCTTCAAAACAATAGCAGCATTCTCCGCTCTTATTTTAGACGGTTTGAAATTGTTCCAGAAGGGAGGGAGACAACGTGGCTAGAGGTATACCTCAACAATTCTGTGTTTCTCCTCCCCCGTCTTCCCAACAAGAAATGCTCAAGTTTGTTCGGAAGCCGGAAGCCGAGGCAGCTCGTATTGCTGCTGAACAGGTAAAATTCTTCTCTTTAATGAGATTTTCTTCCTTTTGTATCGGTCTGGTGAAATATTCTTCCTTTTGTATCAGAGTCACTCCTATCGTAGTACATCTCACTGCAAATCGATCGATTCCTTATTACCAATCAAATACTTATTTCCTGTTGTTGTCTTTAGTCGAGAAGAGTGGCTGCGGAAATGAGGACAATGAAAGAGGCCAACCAAAGGCTAACCGATGACAACCAAGAGCTGAGAGATTTGTGTTGCTTTCTGGACGATGACAGGCAGAAAGGGCGGAAGTTAGCTCGTGAATGGCAGCGATTCGGACGTTATACCGCTAGCGTCATGCGACAAGAAGTCTCAGCGTACCAGAACAAACTGCGAGAGCTTGACTCTAAGCAGCAAGAACTCATCAAGGATAACCTTGAGCTTAAGGTGGATTGATTGTTTATAATTCGTGGTCTTTGTGTTCTGATTGTCGACTGTACAGTTCTGCCAGGCTGGGGACTCAGTAGGTCCCTTGGGGACCTGTTAGGCTGGCCGTCCACTGGACGCGAATTCGCGCAAAGAGGCGAAGAGGCGAATTCGCAAGTTTTCGCCTCTACGTCTCTTCGCGCGTCGAAACCCCGTCCACTGCACGCGAATTCCTGTCAGTTTCGCCCGTCCTATCAGCTGTTTTGGGTCGAAAGACAGATGAGGTACATTGTTTAGTGAAGTAGTATGGGGACTACACATGTGGGCTAGGTAAAAGGGTGCGGCAGGTATAGATTTCCATGACCGGGTTCGCCTGTTCGCGCGTTCGGAAACAAACTAGTTTGGTTCTCTTCGCCTTCGCCAGACTTCGCGCGATCACAGCGCTTCCAGTGGACGGGGTCCTATACAAATGCTAGTGTTTGAACTCTACACGCGAATTCGCGTACTTCGCCTCTTCGCGCAAAGAGTTCGCCTCTTAACAAACACTAGCATTTGTATAGGACCCTGTCCACTGGAAGCGCTGTGATCGCGCGAAGTCTGGCGAAGGCGAAGAGAACCAAACCAGTTTGTTTCCGAACGCGCGAACAGGCGAACCCGGTGATGGAGTCTATACCTGCCGCACCCTTTTACCTAGCCCACATGTGTAGTCCCCATACTACTTCACTATGTACCTATGTACCTAAACAATGTACCTCATCTGTCTTTCGACCCAAAACAGCTGATAGGACGGGCGAAACTGACAGGAATTCGCGTGCAGTGGACGGGGTTTTGACGCGCGAAGAGGCGTAGAGGCGAAAACTTGCGAATTCGCCTCTACGCCTCTTTGCGCGAATTCGCGTCCAGTGGACGGCCAGCCTTAGTCGATGCTTGTGACGTCACTCGGGAACATTTGACTTTTGTATTACACGCTTTGAGCTGGTAGCCTAAAACAAGTCTTTTAGACGGCAATTTAATTGGTTTTTAGGAACTTTGTTTGTACCTTGATGAAGAGAGGAGTGGCATGTGTAGAAATTGCGGTGCCTCATTAAGACGAGATGACGGCGATGGAAGCAGCTCGAGCACCAACGCAGATGAGCCACAGATGCTTCCTCACCACTCTTTCAGACCAGTCTCACAAAATTCATCTACAAATGGTATGTTTGCCTTGGTAACTTTCGGACTCAAAATACTTCATTTTCAGTCGTTCTTAACATAAACGTTTTTCAGATACACCGCAAATGCTAGACTACATACAGCGTCTAGAATCGAGAATAAAAATGCTCGAAGAAGAGAATCGGAGTTTACATCAGAAGCTGGGAACTCCTGTACCCACCTGGGATGCGGTAAGGTTAATTGTAGTGCTAAATAACAATAGTTGTAGGAAAAAATCTCTAAAGCAGAATGAACGCCTTGAAAATGATATCCAATCAAATATACAGTTGAATCATGTTCTTCCGCAAGTAATAATACAATACCTGTGAGTAAAGTTGTAGTTTACCAGGCAAGGTTGATTGATGCCAAGGTTTCTTGGGTAGTACAATGATAGATAGATAGATAGATAGAAAACGTGTTTATTTTAATTGAACAACAATAATAATAAATTCGCATTTAAACGTATTGAGGAAACACATAGCCCTTATTATGCTTGTAGAGCCGAGATTATATTGCACTTACAAATAAATAAGTAAAAAACCATTTTACAATTGAACATAACAAGGAAACAATTAATCGTGAACGACTAAGAGCGACAAAGACTATACAGAATATGAAAACCAGGAAAACACAGCACACGGCTGCCAATTGATAGGCGAGGATGAGGTTTCAGTCCCAATTGAACTGGGCAACCAGCTCGGATCGATATGACCAAGCAGCCTGGCAAAATCTCGCGAGTGGGAGCCAGTTCAAACCATTGAGCATTCCGATCATGGAGTCGCGGGTCAACCTAGCCACTCCGAACTGTGCAACCCGAAACTCAGCCAGGACCGGACAATGCCCCAGAAAATGCATAATGTCCTCTGCCTCGCCAAGATTGCAAAGGGAGCACAGCGTCCTGTCAAGATTGTCCCGAGCCACACCCGGCCGGCCATTGAGCGCCAGAAGGTCCCCTCTGACCCTACAGACCCAGCGGAGGACAAACATAGACCCTTTTTGACCCTCCTCAGTCAGGTCGATACTTCGGAGCCCCATGTCCAACTGCCGATAAATCCTGTGATGCGATGACAACGCCCTTGTGACAGTCTGCTCTCTCCATTGGGATTCCAGCGTCTCTTGCAGAGATCTGAGCTGAGATCTCCACAATGCTGGATCCTCAAAGTTGGCACCAACAACACAGCCGGTCTCTCTGCACAAACCCTGAAGATTCTTGTACCAGAACAATCCACGCTGAACAATCTGGTCTGCTAGCAACCGAGGGTACCGGCTCGCAGGCATAAGCATTACTTTGAGAAGGTATCTGCAGTGGAGAGAGAGCGTGTAGAGGAACACGGGTATCACGCCAGTTTCCAAATAGACAAAATAATCCGGTGTGTTACGAGGTAGGCCAAACAATCTCTTCATAAAGAATTTTAGAACCCGTTCAATGGCATCATATCGCTGTGATCCCCATGCTTGAGCACCAACGTCACGGGTAGTACAATGATTTTTCAAAGAGATAGTCAAATATTTACCAAAATTGATCGAGTTTTCATGTTACTACTCGCATAATATATAACAATAGTCTGAGATCCGGAAATCGTATAATATGAAAAAGTATTCAACTAGATGGGAAATTCGACCCTTTCCTTGCCAAATTATACATAAAATGGGTTTGCACAGCTCATGGAGATTTACTTTCCATTGAATTGTTTCGCTGGAGGACTTGCTCAATGTTCTTTTCTAGAAATTGACGAAGCTTGCGACTCTAAGGTTATGTCTGGTTTCATAAAGTGAACATTTCTCAGGCGAATAAACAGTGGGAAGGAGGTGGTGGAATTATGGTGGGGGATAATCATCTATCTATAAATATTAAATTTATTTGTGGGGACAAATTCATTTATATTTATAATATATATAATTTAATTTAAAAAATAAAAGCACTCCCGCCGTTTTCCAGGATGTTCTGGCTCCTCCTCAAAGCGTCGTGCAAGCTCTTCAAGTTCTTGAAGTGCGGGAGCAACTCGAACAAAATACTCCAGATCCGACTTCACCAATGGACCAGGGTGAAAAAGCTCTTCTTCGAGAAATGTGCAATGTAGGTATTACCAATAATAACGTTTATTTCAATTAGTTTGTCAATTTCCATGTTGCCTTACAGATTACCATCAGAGGCAATATTGTCGATAGCTTCTTTCGTTTTCCAATGAAACCATTGAAGTTCATCAAGTTCCAGTTTTTCGATATGGTATCGGCGAGTTGGAACCCTTTTTGGAGGTTTTACTTCAAGGGATATTTATGTCCCAGCATCGGATGGGAAGGCCCTTGTTTAAACAAGAGCACCCTTTAGTTTCATGTTGACTAATGGCTACAATCACATGTGTTCCTAGGATCATTGGTTAGGTTCTACTCCCTACAACGCTATTTGTCACAATCCTGGAGCCATCGACTGGAGTGGATCAATCTGAGAACAGCTGTGGCGGTTAATATTAACCTATGTTTTCATACAAGAGTCAACCTCTGTCAACCTCTCCGGATTGCCCCAAAATTATACAGCTTGTGTTTCTAGGTTTCTACACCAAAAACGATGCAAATTCATTCACAGGGGTTGGTTGTTCCTTGAACCTGGCGCATGGAAACTCATTCCAATCGATTCAGCGTCTAATATTTAGTGGAAAATGATTCCCCTTACGCCTGGGAACCACAAATCTCAAAAACCTACTTTCAAATATGTAGGTGGGTGGGCACCAATCGGTCTGGGACTCGTCTCAATGGATTCTACATCCAAAATATTATGGAAAAAGGTGACAAATATTGTAGCCGATTCGGAGAGATTGACTTACAGCATGAAAACTAGGTTGGTTATTCCTTGAATAATCAACCACAAATTAAGTACATCATCGAAAAATTATAAAAAACATAGGTTGATTATTCAAGGAATAACCAACCAAAATAGAAATTTGCAGGGGTAGGAATTGTATTCATAGAAACAAAGCACATGTAACCAAGTTAAAGATAAAATACCCCACGCGCCTAGATCGTCGAAAACTCGAAAATATATTTTTCAAACGCTGAAAATTCATTCACATGGGTTGGTTATTCTTCGGACCAGGAGCATAGAGACTCTTTCCAATCGATTCAGCTTCCATAATTTAGTGGAGTAATCATACCCTACATGCCTAGGAGCCAGAAATCTCGAAATCCCACTTTCGAAATAGGTAGATTGATACCCATTTTGACACAAAACCTCTTCCAGTGGGCGCCAATCGTTCCCGGGCGTTCAGGACCCGTCTCATTGATTCAGCGTCCAAAATCTAGTGGAAAATGATACCCCATTCTGCTAGATCGCTAAAAATCGAGCCCGGAACACTCCACCCCAGATTTTCCACATGCTCCTGGTCTGAGGAATAACCCACCCCTGTGAATGAATTTGCAGCGTTTTCTCTTAGAAGTGCTTTGCTGCACTCATGGGGGAGACAACTGACGACGGCAGCGCGCGTGTGTTTGTAATTTAGTGGATAATTATCAAGTGTGTAATGATGTCGCGTGAGTGAGTAGGGTAGTGTTGTTTTTTCCACTTGTAGGGGGACGGGTTATGATCAAGTGGATCTGTCCTCAGAACCCTCAAGGCTGGAGGACCTTACAAGGATATTAGGAAACAGGTACAATTAAAGGTTGGATGGTTTGATGTTAACATGCCCTATTAATGAATTTCATCATTACCCGCTACATATTACCTTCCATGACCGTCCTTTCAGGTATATACAGACCCGCTCCATCAAACCCGCAATAATCAAACACATCCACAAATGGCAACTACGCTTGTTTCAATATAAAGATATAATTGGTGCTTGGATTAAGCGTCACACGACCATATGTGTGACTGAGTTAGAGTGACCTGCTCAGGTCACCATTCCTTCAACTACTCATGTTGGGTGAAATGGACTTTTCTACGGCCTATCATGTTTAGCCTGTTTGCCTTACATTGCTGCCTGCATTGCCGTAAAGAGGCACAAGGATGGGGATGTAGGCGGCTCAATCCTGTTAACTTATATGAACAATGTTAGTTAGTTGGTTAGTGCAACTCCAGTACATGGAGGTTGAATGTGGACAGCAAAAAGATTTTTTCAAGGGTTCTTGCAATCAATCAAACCAAATTTGGTTTAGCTATCTTGTCTCTGATTGGCTGATCTTTTTCCTACTGTCCTTCTTTCCCAAGGTCCCTGGACAATTACAGAATGTTTAGGGCAATGTTCAATACAATATTGTAACGATTTATGTTCTTAGTAAATAATTTATTAACAATCGTTCACTTGAATACACTGTTCACATTCGTAACAATCGTTCACTTGAATACACTGTTCACATTCGCGCACTTACACAATGACAGAATCACAATACACGGTTGTAACGCGGTTGTCGCACTATTTATAACGCGGCACGGCACAATTTATAACCCGAAGCGTCTATATCCGGACTCCGAATTGAACTGCACTTCGCGGCGTTCCTGGGCCCGTTTTATACCTGCTGCCTGGCCGCGAATGTTCTGGAACCTTTCCCGGTTCTGCAAACTCGACGTTTGCAACGGGAAGGTTCCAGTCATTTCAATACGACGCACAATTCCTCGAAATGACTCCCTTAGCCCTCCACAGGTCGTTGATCTTGCGACGCCAGCAGCCCATTTGACAGGCGCAGGTGCCAGCTTGCAACAATATATTGACTGCAGTACCTTTTTTTCCGCTTCCGTCAGGTGGTTTGGAGAAAACTGGAAGAAGGACCTACTCCTCGGAGATGAAATCTTCTACAGTTCCCCCAGTGATGAAGTTCCTAGTTGGTGCCTATCAACGTTAGACAGTAGCCGTTTTGCCAAGTCTCCACAAAGGGCTCAAGTGGTAAGATGCCTTGGCAGAAGTTTTAAAATGAATTCTTCTGTGTTTCCTCATAAACTGCCATTGTATGAAGTGGCAAAGATGAATATAATAATGATTCTTATTGTGTTACGTGATGAGATAATCGGCCTCGAGTTTCTCTTGGACGAAACAGAACGCATTTATTCACAGGTAATTTGTTGTGGAGTATCAATGTCTGTAAAATGGTTGATTGTCTTATAAACGATCCCACCGCGTGCAACATTCCAATTTCATGTTAATTATTGTTTCTTCCTTTACGTTTTTATAATTGGTTTTGACATATGATAATTTCGTATGTTATTGACTCTGGCCACTTGCAGTATGTTGGTTGTATCGTAGCCAACATTCTAGATTGTCTTACCTTCTTATTTTCTGCTCCTAAAAGCACTCGTCAGCTACCTCCCTGTTCTTCATCACGCATTCTTCGAATAACGAAGTTTATATCAACCACTACCATCTCAGAATCCAAACCTTTCGCATGGTGCAACGTTTTAAGGGTATGAAGCTTGAAGGTCTTCACCCTTTCTAATATCCAATCTACCAATTTATTACACTTTCGTGGTGAAAACACCATTGCTATTTTGATTGTAAGTTTCCTTGCCATTTTGTATGTGTTTTGTTTGTGTTGTGTTTCATATTTTTATTCATAATATTTAAGTTAAGATTTGTACGTGTTGTTCTTCTATCGATAAGTCACCTATCGTGGCAATGATGTTCTCGGGTGTGCTTTCGTTTGACTTAATTGTCAGTCTGGTTTTTACTACACCATGTTATCCACCTGAAAGTTCTTTAATTGGGAAACATTTTGCCTTACAGCTAGTACCGATAGTTCTTCTTCTTAAAAAATAGGCCACGTAAAAGCACACGTGGCTCTCGAGATGCTGCCTTGAACGGCTTCCCCTCAATTCCTTACTCTTTTTCTGTACTCATTCTGATGCAGCACGCTATCCAGCTTATCGCACTTAAGTCAAGCAAAAGTGTAGACCCTTAATTCTACTAGTTTTCTACCCTGCTGGTTATCTTATCGATTATGTTTCGTATCTCCACTCCTTGAGCTCATAAATGGTGGATCGTTTAACCCTTCGTTTTATTCATCTCCGAAAAGTTCCATCATTGAATGGGAAATATCTGCGAGTACGTATCAATGACTTGGGAAAGAGGAAACATAACGAGAGATTTCCAGGGATGTTGGATTACCTGTCGAAGTAATTATTCTGAGGGGTGAGGCTAGTGAATTTTGCAAACTTGAGAAATGTATTCACATAATTCTACGCCTTTTACAACTAGGTACTTACTTTAGGCCTTATTCGATAGGGCATAGGCAAAAAGTAGGTCTCATTTCTTTAACATAAAAGTATTTATTGTACATTATCATCATTATTGTGTGACATTGTCATTGTTTTGTTTGATCAGACTATCAAATATATAGCAAACCGAAGACGTGGCCCACCTCCCTATTTTTTTTTTTACGGTTTTTCGATGAAAATCACGCCATTATTTATTGCAATGATTCACTTGGTATGCACCGTAAAGCCATTTGTTGCATTAGATTTTTTCTCATAACATACGCAGTGGTCCTGTATTAATAAAATTCTTCAAGAAGCAGTTGGTTTTCATTACTACGGGCTTCGTCTCTTGTATTTTTTTCAGTTCCGTTATTAAGAATTGGTGTGTTATTGAGTCAGTTTTTAAAGAGATGCCCAAAATTAATTCAGGATCCGAGGCAGATGGTACTCAAAAGCAACAAAATCTCCGGATTCGAGAACTTCAATTCAACACGATGGCTTCGTATGTTTTCATTGCTTCCAACCAAATAGTTCAAGAATTGTCTTTTCTCGTAAATGACTCATTCTAAGGGAACATTACGTCTGAATGGGAGATTTGCTCTCGTTGCGCTTGCAGTACTGGCGTAATTGTATACACGTAGTGATTGCTGATTGCTCAAGAGACAGAATCTCGAAGTTCGCACTACGGCGGAAAACTCTCCCATTTTACATCAGACCAAAATAGAGTTCTAATGTCTTCTTAATGGAGCTTCCCCAACAATTTCTTATATAAACGAATAACGATTAATTTATGGCTTGGTCCCTCTTTATCCAGGAGGAATTAATTTTTTAACAACAAAATTTGGAGAAGCTGTACGCTGTAGTCGATTTTTGTTGAATTGTTTTTCTATCGAGATAATGGAGCAATCAATGTGGAGCCATTATGTAGGGATGACGGTAAAGTTAGAATGAGTCGTGACGTGTAATGTGATCAGAACAAGTGTTATTTTGAATTTCATTTCCAGTACGTAGGCCTTCATCTATCTGCATAAATCAGCTATGAATGTCTAACATGACAAGTTTGGCGTTATTTGAGAACAGCCGTTATTTTGACAATAACCTAACTGTCAACACTAACAAGATAGGCCGAAATGCGTATCCTTAGTCTCATAGATGAATTAAGAAATGACATCGCTTTCCAAGATGGTGGATTTGTATGATTATTCACCCCTCACTCTAACCTACAGTGACTTAGATTAATGGAATTACCGTTTGTTTTAAACTTATAACCGACCAACTGAATTCGACAACAATAAATTTAATCTCATCAGTAAAGGCTAAAACAAGCAACGTTATCATGCAAAACCTGTGGTGAAAATGACTATGTAATCTAACCTATGAAATTAATAAAGTTTATTTTTTACTCATGAATTTACGATCCTGAAATTATCAACCGTTTTGCCGAAATTCCATTTTGGTTGGTTATTCCTTGAATAATCAACCTATGTTTTCATGATAATGGTCAACCTCTCCGATTCGGCTCAAAATTTTTTTCTGGACGTTTCATGATGTCCTGATCAAAAAAGGTCAATGTCCGTCCGCCGTACGCCGTCCATTGTCCACGCCGTTTTTGGTAGTAGAAAATTTTCAAAAAATCTGAAATTTGGGTCAGGGGTCTGTTCCCAGCCGAGATGGGTCCTCGAAACTTTTCAGCCCGATCGGACCAAATTTGGAGGGGGTAGGGGTTTTTTGAAAAATGGATTTTCGAGATTTTGGGTGATTTAGGCGAGTGGGGTGTCATTTTCCACTAAATTTTGGACGCTGAATCCAATAAAATTGGTGCCAGAACAATTGGGACCCACTTGAAGAAGTAATGGGTCAAATTGGGTATTTATTACCCATTTTGAATATGTGTTTTCGGGATTTCTGGTACCTAGGCGAGTAGGGTGTCATTTTCCACTAAATTTTGGACGCTGAATCCAATAAAATGGGTCCCAGAACAATTGGCACCCACTGGAAGAAGTTATGGGTCAAATTGGGTATTTTTTACCCAATTTGATTGTGTTTTCGGGATTTCTGCTACCTAGGCGTGTGGGGTATCATTTTCCACTAAATTTTGGACCCTGAATCGATTGGAATGGGTCTGGGACCCGCCACACCCACTGTTTCCCCCATTCGAGGAATAACCAACCCGTGTGTAAGAATTTGCAGATTTTTATATTCAGATTACTATTGACCCTGGAAATGAGTGATTTATCTTCCCAGCTGACTATGATTTTAGAGTTGGGATAGGGAATTCTATGACGCTGGCTGGAAGAAATGAGGACGAGGCGAACCTTTGTGATCCGAGCACTTGGGAGGAGCAGCAGCCTCTCATGAGAAGTAGGAACTCTGAAGTTCTGGGGTTTGTACGTACGCAATCGTCACACAATAGAAGTTTAAACATTATTTCATTTTTATCGTCATCTAAGACTAAAATGAAAACATGAAATCGGTTCGACTATAATAAAATATGAAAGTTTTCGGGCGCGCAGCAATTGAGCTTTGTACAACCCAAGGATCTAATTTAACGTCAGGTGTACTTGGTGTTCGGTATATGAAAGAAACTCAAACGAAGTGAGAACTTGTGACCGTTTGGTGACCTGTGGGTTTCTTGTGCGTGTATGGTCCAGCTTCTCCAACTTTTCGTCTTTTCTATATTTTAGGTTGTTCAATTTCTCAATCACCAATAGGAGTTTTTTCCTCGGGCCTAGCAGTCTAAAATGAAAGCTGAGATGTAAGTGTTGTCATACAGTTAGGTAGGGTGAGTGCTAAGAAAATGAATAGTACTAACCTCATTCCCAACGATATCAAGTCTGCTTCATTGAAACGCATCACCTCTTCCGGCGTAATGCTGGTGAACAAATGAGAATATTTTTGGAGGCCACATTCTGCCAGGATGTCGTTCATTGTAATGCTTGCTGAAAAAAATAATTAGGGCTTGTTGTACTAAATTTCTAGTACTTGTAATTACATGGAAGTGAATATGCAACCCGCTTGTTGAATATGCGCCAAGCCCTCAAGAGCGGCTGCGCTGAGTGGGTTTGTGAGGAATCAACAACGTCACCCCGAAATCCCAAATATCGAATGGTGATGCTGGTTCTTTTGTTGATATTAACAGCGACAACATTCTCAGTAATCAGAGGCACTGGAAGGAGGTAACAAGAGCAGGGTTTCCTGGATTAGGAGAATATACGGTAGTTTGAGTGAGCCTCATGACTTGAGGGTTTCGGTAGTTGTCAATCGCTGAATTTCATGTTGGCCACAAAATGGTAGGTTCCTGTCTTGACACGGTTGCTGTTTCATATCGGAATATCAGTTTTTCTCACCTCCGTGGAACTTGAGCAGCCAAGCCGTCTTACTATGACCGCACATCAACGCCATATCAGCTGGCGTCCGTCCATTCGCATCACGAAGCTCTGGATTGGCGCCAAAATGAAGCAGCTCGACCACCATTTCGTTGCTGCCTAGTAGGGCTGCTAACATTAGAGGAGTCATTCCAAACTCCTGCCTAGATAGAAACGTAAAAAAAAAAAAATTAGGTCTTTCTAAGGGCATTACGTTTGGACAAGTGGCCGATTAAAAATAAACCTATTTTTACTCCTTGGCGTCGATCATCATAGTAAATTCATATTTGTTCGGCTTTTTATTCGACGGGTTCTCTTGTATTGTGTCCATCCACATCTGAAACACCACCACAAAACGCTGCAAATTCTTACACAGGGGTTGGTTATTCCTCGGATCAGGAGCATGGAGACTCATTTCGAACGATTCAGCGTCCAAAAATTAGTGGAAAACGATACCACACACGCCTAAGTCGTCGAACATGAGGGAAACAGTGAGTGTGGTGGGTATCAGACCCATTCCAATCGATTCAGGGTCCAACATTTTGTGGAAAATGATACGCCACACGCCTAGGTATCAGCAAACTCGAAAATACACATTCAAAACGCTCCAAATTCTTTCACAGGGGTTGGTTATTCCTTGGACCAGGCGCACGGAGACTCATTTGTTCAACATGGAGAAAAAATCTGCAAATTCTTACACACGGGTTGGTTATTCCTCGAATGGGGGAAACAGTGGGTGTGGCGGGTCCCAGACCCATTCCAATCGATTCAGGGTCCAAAATTTAGTGGAATATGATACCCCACACGCCTAGGCACCAGAAATCCTGACACATACAAAATGGGTGGATACATACCCAATTTGACCCATAACTTCTTCCAGTGGGTGCCAATTGTTCTGGGACCCATTTTATTGGATTCAGCGTCCAAAATTTAGTGGAAAATGACACCCCACTCGCCTAAATCACCCAAAATCTGGAAAATCCATTTTTCAAAAAACCCCTACCCCCTCCAAATTTGGTCCGATCGGGCTGAAAAGTTTCGAGGACCCATCTCGGCTGGGAACAGACCCCTGACCCAAATTTCAGATTTTTAGAAAATTTTCTACTACCAAAAACGGCGTTGACAATGGGCGGCGGACGGCGTACGGCGGACGGACATTGACCTTTTTTGATCAGGACATCATGAAACGTCCAGAAAAAAATTTTGAGCCGATTGGAGAGGTTGACCATTATCATGAAAACATAGGTTGATTATTCAAGGAATAACCAACCAAAAGGGGGAAACAGTAAGTGTGGCGGGTCCCGGACTAATTTTAATCGGTTCAGGGTCCAAATTCACTGGAAAATGATACCCACACGCACTAGATCGCCGAAAATCTCGAAAATCCATTTTTCAAAAAACACATTTTGACCCCTACTCCGCCCAAATTCGGTTCGATCGGGGTGAAAAGTTTTGAGGACCAACTAGAGCCGGAAACGGGTCTCTGACCCATATTTCAGACTTTTAGAAAATGTTCTACTACCAAAGTTGGCGTGGACGGCGTACGGGCTTTTTTGATCTAGACACCTTGAAACGCCCAGTCGGAGAGTTTGACATTTTGCATGAAAACATAGGTTGATTATTCAAGGAATAACCAACCAAAACTAGGATACTGGTAGTAGGCAGCTTTACTTTTCTGTCCTAGCAGCTATTGAGTCAAGATAAACGTGAGACATGGTACCTGTTTTGCATCAATATTAGTTTCAATAAAAATAAGAGCGCCCCGATAATGCATTCAGTTATGTTGAACACGAATATGTAATGCTTTTGTTAAGCCTCGTCCTATGGTATCCTTTTCGATGTAGTTTTTGACACTGAATCGTTGGAGTGGGGTCCCAGACAACGAGAGGGTATCAGTCGAAAAGAACTTTCGTTGGTACTTACTCCAAGCAACCGAACGGCTCTCACGTTGTCGGTTTCCGCAGCAAGTAAAATAAAATGCTTCCCTTTTGTGCACCTCAAAGTGATATCCGCTCCGAGATTCAGGAAATAGGAAACCAAATGGTTTCTCTTCGCAGCACAAGCGTACATCAATGCCGTCCATCCACTTGAATTCTGTTCATTAACTTCTTGCCCCCTGAAAAACGCTGCAAATTCTTACACAGGGGTTGGTTATTCCTTGGACCAGGCGCATGGAGACTCATTTCTTCAACATGGGGGAAATGGGGAACAGTGGGTGCGGCGGGTCCAAGACCCATTCCAATCGATTCAGGGTCCAAAATTTAGTGGAAAATGATACCCCACACGCCCAGGTTCCAGAAATCTCGAAAACACATATTCAAAATGGGTAATATATACCCAATTTGACCCATGTCTTCTTCCAGTGAGTGCTGATCGTTCTGGGACCCATTTCATTGGATTCAGCGTCCAAAATTTAGTGGAAAATGATAACCCACTCGCCAAGATCGCCCAAAATCTCGAAAATCCATTTTTCAAAAAACACATTTTGACCCCTACCCCGCCCAAATTTGGTCCGATCGGGCTGAAAAGTTTGGAGGACCGTCCTAGGCCGGGAACAGACCCCTGACCCAGATTTCAGATTTTTAGAAAATTTTCTACTACCAAAAACGGCGTGGACGGCGGACGGCGTACGGCGTACGGCGGACGGACATCGACCTTTTTTGATCAGGACATCATGAAACGTCCAGAAAAAAATTTTGAGCCGAATCGGAGAGGTCGACCATTTGCATGAAAACATAGGTTGATTATTCAAGGAATAACCAACCAAAACGCAGCTTACGCGTGACCGAGTTCAAATCACCCCGATGATAAGGGCAGAATGCTAGTCTATAATGAATACTCAGGTGCTCGGATATTTATGGACTATAATGAACAAGCATTAGAGGGAACCTATAGGGCTCAACGAATATTGGTGACTTTGATTCAAGTAGAGTGAGTGATGCTAGTTCTGTTTATTCGTTTTGGTATTGGTATTATGATTCAAATCCACTAACAGTTGGAACTTCCTTCCGAGAATCAAGGTGGATAACGTCCTACCTTGCCATGTAATATCGCACAATGTCTCGCATCCCTAGAGACGAAGCTGTGTAGAAATCGATCTTCGGTCCATTTTCCTCCATGGGCCATTCATCCATTGTCGTACTGACGCCTGCCTCATGAACTGAGAAGTTACCTTGGGATCCTGCTCACATTCACGCTCAGGATGGATTGATGTGACTCGAGAAGTGGCTTTATCAATCATAGAATCCGGCGTGTTTGTGCAGGTCTCACTATGTTTGTTGGTGGTGGCAGTGGCAGTAGTCCCACCTGCCTCACACACATAAAAATAACAGGATTATTAAAATATTGTGAAGTCCATTTAATGACGATTTGCTGGGGCAAAAAGCAGAACTCAAACGATTTTTGTATCCATAAAAAAAATATTGGAATGGATTCCCAGATGCAAGCCTCGTAAACCCACTTTCAAATGTTTGTAGGTAGTAGGGATGGGAAAAACCTACCGGTTTTAACCGGAAACCGGTTTTTTGCTCTCGGTTAATCGGTTATTTTAGGTTTTTTTTTGGTCGGTAAAAAACCGGTTTTTTATAAAAAACCTAAAAACCGGAATAATTTTCCTGACCCATCACAACACAAAACTGAAAAAAAAGAGAACATTTTAATGAAATTTCTTAATCTAAACGGCAGTCGTTGCCCTCCAGTGAGGGATTTTTAATAACCATTGGCAACACTGTTCCGTAACTCGATTCCAAATTGAAAATTCCAAATCGAAGCAAGCAAAAGATCGCAACCGGTCCGGGCCGCTAAGTTCTATAAAATGAGACTAACCACGAGAAGATCCGAAAGTTCCTTGCGGAGATATTGCCGTTTAAGTGGCTCCGCTAAAGTACAAACAGACATTGCTTAAAATTGTCTGAAACGTATTCTAGCAAATTTTGGGCTCATTTGGAGGCTTATTTCAAAAAGTCGTTTTCGAGAGTATAACCATACTTCCATTTTCATGGAAGTAAAAAACCTGTTTTTAAAAAAACCGGTTTTTAGAAAAACCGGTTATTTTAAGTTATTTAACCCACCAGGTTAAACAGGTAGTGGAAAAAACCGGTTTAACCGAAAACCGGTTTTTTCCTGAAAACCGCCATCCCTAGTAGGTAGGTACCAATTTTGACCCATACTTACCCACAGTGTGCATCAGGACCCATCTCAATGGATTCAGAGTCCACAATTTAGGGGAAAATGATACCCCACACGCCTAGGTACCCAAAAACCACCTTTTGAAATAAGTAGGTACGAACCCATTTTGACACATACCCACATCTGGTGGCGCCAGTCGGTCTGGGACCTGTATGATTAGATTCAGCCTCCAATATTTGGTGAAAAATGATACCCCCACGCTTAGATCACCTAAAATCTCAAAAATATATTTTCAAGAAAAACATTTCGACCCCCCCCCCCCCCCACACACCTTCCGCCAATTTAGTCCGATCGAGCTGAAAAGTTTTGAGGACCTACTAAAGCCGGAATAAGGTCACTTACAAAAATTTCTGATTTTTAGAAAATTGTCTACCACCAAAAACGATAAAAGGGTACCCCCGTACCTACCCATCTACTTCGAACTTTGGTTTTGAGATTTTCGGGTACCTAGGCACATTATACTTTTCTAATAAAAATGTTACACGTGTTGTTACACGTGTGACCCTCCACAACTCCGCATAATCTTGCCCCAAGAAAGATTCCACCACCATTGCGGAGGAAACTGTAGCCAAACTGTAGCCCCGAGTTGGCCTGCGCTCCTGCGATCTGTCTGCTGTGCCATTTTTGCCAACCAACTACATGCGTTCTCGACCTCTCTGCCGACTTCCTAGAATGGCTAACCTGCTCTCGATCTCCCCCCGCTCTCCCTTCACACTGAATTTTTTTTCTTTCAGTAATTGGGCTCGTCCCGTTCATATATAATAAATAAATAAACATGTACTCCTACAAACAGTCGAGCAATAAGAAACGTGTGGGTGAAGTTCCACGGGTTCACGTTATCACCACGAAATGTACATATATTTGTCATATCAATGAATAATTACTTTCAAGTAATACTTAATGCCATGCATTTTTTTTAAATATATTAATCCAAAATTTAGGTCTATCAGTGACTTCTAATGATAATGGTCATATGTTCAAAGGAAAATAGAGCACTATATACTTTTGGAATCCTATTTATAGACCATTCCGTATGGTAACGTAGAGCGATCTACCAGTCTATCTCATATTGGAAACTGTCGGAATTTCAATCTTCCACAATGATCTTAAGGTCGCTTTGCACGGCCAGTAGTACCTACGTCTGCCGCTGCATTGACTCCGCACTGGCAGCCTGATCCTTTTCTCATCTGTTTTTCCTCAGTATGAATACGAAATGGAGTCTGTGTTGTTGTTCGCGCGTACTGTTCGATTGTGGAAAGACGCCCAGTGCAAATCAATATAAAGCTATTCTGTTTTGTTTGAGATCTGACTTCATTGGAAGGAATGAAATATAACGTGTCATCCGATCTTTTGGTTTCACTCATGAAAGCCTGGATTTCAATAGAAACATTTGAGTAGGTTGGATATTCGGTTAAATAATGTGGAAAGAAAAAACGCTGCAAATTCTTACACACGGGTTGGTTATTCCTCGAACCAGGCACATAGAGACTCATATCAATCGATTCAGCATCCATAACTTCTATGGGTGGGTGCCAATCGTTCCTGGACCCGTCTCATTGGATTCAGCGCCCAAAATTTAGTGGAAAATGATACCCCACACGCCTAGATTGCAAAGAAACTCAATAGGTACCTACCAGAAATCTCGAAAACACAATATGTCATATTCGATATTGGTAGAGAGATACTCATTTTGACAAATAACCTCTTCCAGTGAGCCAATCGTTCTGGAACCCATTTCATTGGATTCAGCGTCCAAAATTTAGTGGAATATGAAAACCAAAATACATATTTTGACCCCTACCCTGGCCAAATTTGGTCCAATCGGGCTGGAAAGTTTTGAGGACCAACTAGAGCCAAAATATAAAATTTTTAGAAAATTGTCTATCACCAAAATCATTAAGATATCAAAATAAATTCAGATCAAGTTCTTTGAGGCACCGGTAGAGCTCTCTGTTCGGAGGTTAATTTATTTGAGCTCCGGGAAACCTCCCTCAGGTTTTCCTTACGTCATCTTTCCGTGATCCGTGGTAGTTCTGGGTAGATTGGTAATAAAATATAAAACTACAAGTCTGGCCGAATCATCCGAGTGGCTTTCTTAATTTCTCGGGTCATTTAGTTATCAGACTGAAGATATTTGAAACCGTCTTTTCGTAAATTCTACAAGTTTCTTGTGGATTTCGTTCCACCATAATCGGGACTCGCATATCGCATTAAAACATCGAACATCAGCAGAAGAATGACTTTGTATCATTTCGGCAACTGTCTAGCACTGGTCTACATTCCATACCATTTGACGTATAAGTACTCAGGCCTGTAAGTATCGCGGTTTGTATTTGTTTAATGAAGATGTTTACTGGCCTCTGTAGTGTGATTTTCGAACTGGATTGCTGCTACTGTAGTAACTAGGGACTATGTGACCCGATGAGAGCCAAAGGGCTTGCGAACTGTTCATGTATAACCACAAGGAGTGCCCGAATCAGGCACTTACATTCGATAAGGAACTTTTCTTTTTGAAGAGTGGAGAATGTTTAGGTGAACGAATGGTTTGGTTCAGGATCCAGCCTTGGTTATTGTTCTTGTAAAGCTGCCCGAAGTGGTGACTCTTCTGACGACGGGTTTTTAATTCATTTATGGCGTATTATACATAATGTGTATTTTATTTTTGTATAATTTTCATTATGTACAAAAAAGAAAAGAAATGACATTCTTATTATTTCTTAGAGCAAGAGTGTTTGGGAAAAGAGTGATGGTCCTCTGATTCTAATCGATTCAGCGTTTATAATTTAGTGACCCCACGGGCCCACACGAATATTTCCTCAAAAACGCTGCAAATTCTTACACAGGGGTTGGTTATTCATCAGACCAGGCGCATGGAAACTTATTTAAAAACATGGGGGAAATGGTGGGTGCGGCGGTAAAACTGCAGAATTAGGTGCCCCTTCGCTGTTATCACTAGATTCGATATATAGATCACTAGATTCGATATATATTCGATATATCGAAGGATTAGTTCCCTCGATATTTCGAATTTAGGAGTGGAGGTTACATAACCTAAAACATTTTTTCTGCAACATATTTGAACATTTTGTTGTGTATTTAACTCGGGGGCGTATTTGGAAAGAAAAAAACATCCCTGTTGTGTATTTAACTCGGGGGCGTATTTGGAAAGAAAAAAACATCCCTGTTGTGTATTTAACTCGGGGGCGTATTTGGAAAGAAAAAAACATCCCTGTTGTGTATTTAACTCGGGGGCGTATTTGGAAAGAAAAAAACTAGGCGGGCGCAGAGGGAAGAAGGGGACCCAAGTGCACCAGAACGATACATTTTCAAAAATCGATATATCGAAACGTGTAGGAAGGTCATAAGTGATAACAGCGAAGGGGCACCTAATTCTGCAGTTCAACCGGTGCGGCGGGTCCCAGACCCATTCCCATCGATTCAGTGTCCATGATTTAGTGGAAAATGATACCCCACACGCCCAGGTACCAGGAATCTCATAAACACATATTCAAAATGGGTAATATATCCCCAATTTGACCCATAACTTCTTCCAGTGGGTGCCAATCGTCCTGAGACCCATTTCATTTGATTCAGCGTCCAAAATTTAGTGGAAAATGATACCCCACACGCCTAGATCGCCCGAAATCTCGAAAATCCTTTTTTCAAAAAACACATTTTGACCCCTACCCCTATCTATGGGGCACTACGACACTAATTTACTAATATAATATTGAGAAAACGTAGGTAATTTAGAAGGCTATAATAATTGTATTAAATTGAATTGAATTTCACCTAAATCACCCAAAATCTCGAAAATCCATTTTTCAAAAAACACATTTTGACCCCTACCCCCTCCAAATTTGGTCCGATCAGGCTGAAAAGTTTCGAGGACCCATCTCGGCTGGGAACAGACCCCTGACCCAAATTTCAGATTTTTAGAACATTTTCTACTACCAAAAACGGCGTGGACAATGGACGACGGACGGACATTGACCTTTTTTGATCAGGACATCATGAAACGTCCAGAAAAAAATTTTGAGCCGAATCGGAGAGGTTGACCATTTTCATGAAAACATAGGTTGATTATTCAAGGAATAACCAACCAAAACACATTGTAACCTCTCAGGTCGGGCTGAGAAGTTTCGAGGACCTACAGGGTATCCATTCTACATTCACTTCTAGTATTCAGATCACTATTTTCTTCTACTCGCTTCACTATCTTCTAAAATGTGTGTTTCGAAAAATGGATCTTCGACGATCCAGGCGTGTGGGGTATCATTTTCGACTAAAGTTTAGACGCTGAATCCAATGAGACGGGTCCCGGAAAGATAGGCGCCCACTGGAGGAAGTTATGGGTCAAAATGAGTATCTATCTACCTATTTCAATGGTTGGGTTCTCGATAGTTTTGATACCTAGTTGTATGGGGTATTGTTTTCCTCTGAATTTTGTACGCTGAATTGATTGGAATGGGTCCGGGACACGGCGACACGCCACACTTACTGTTTTCCCCATGTTCGGTATTTTGGCGTGTGGAGTATCGTTTTACACTAATTTTTTGACACTGAATCGATTGGAATGAGTCTCAGTACTCCTGGTCCGAAGAATAACCAACCCACGTGAATGTGTGAATATCTTGTAGCTTCAGAACTTCAAATTCTCTTAACAGTTAGTCTGTACAATATCGCCCTTACTTTTTAAATAATATTTTTGTATTGGTCATTTGTACCGAATTTAATTTATTTTTGTGAGCATTTCCCCAATTAACATTACATAATATATTCGCTACCATATCAATCATTTGGCCAAGTAGTCATTAGAACAGTGATTGAAACAAGTATAATCAGTTCGCCTGATAGCGACGTTTTCACCTTAATGTTTTTCCGCTGTCTTAATTGTGTAATGGTACCAACTCCATACTTTTACTAGCCCTAGTTACGCCGAACTCCTTCAATTCAGAGTATTTGTTTCAGATCAGAATATGGGGCCTTTTGGAAATGCATTCAAGCCGGGGGAATCTACACCCTGACGCAGTTGTGTAAAATGTTGATCTTAGCGACATTCTTTCCAACTTCTGAAGCTTCCATCCATGGCCAGATCGATACTTTTGGAGTGAGTACTTATAAATATCCAATTCATTACTTTGGAATGAGGTTTATAACGTGGCACAAATTGGACAGTAACCATCTCAGAGTCAACGGGGATGTAGATCAACCTTGAATTAAAGGGGTGTACCCAATGTTTCAAAATAAATAAAATAATAAATTGCTTGTGGAAAGGGGTGTTCTGGGGAGTATGGACCTACATCACTTTCGCTTGGAATCATAATTATTTTATTAAAAAAAAAATTCAACGAAAATTCCGTGACGTCAGCGTTTGGCGTTTCCCTTTGCGCCCCTGTTGAGGCAATTCAGGTGAGGTCCATTTCGAGTTATGAGTTATGATGATCGTTGGTTTCAAAAACGTCCGTGGCTGGGTTTGTTCAGTATTTTAACTTGTGTGACTTATCATCGTTGCTTCTTGTTTAGAACAATAACAAAACCAAGTGGAGAAAACTTCAGTTGCCTACAGTTGTCCGCTACAGCGCAGCGTCCTGGAAGGCAAGAACTGGGGTTGTGGCTCTTCACGTTTTGGTTGGTTATTCCTTGAATAATCAACCAATGTTTTCATGCAAAAAGTGAATCTCTCCGATTCGGCCCAAATTTTTTTCTGGACGTTTCAAGGTGTCTAGATCCAAAAAGTCAAATGCCCGTCGATTTTGGTAGAAGAAAATTTTCTAAAAATCTGAAATTTTGGATCAGAGTCCGTTTTGGTTGGTTATTCCTTGAATAATCAACCTATGTTTTCATGATAATGGTCAACCTCTCCGATTCGGCTCAAAATTTTTTTCTGGACGTTTCATGATGTCCTGATCAAAAAAGGTCAATGTCCGTCCGCTGTACGCCGTACGCCGTCCATTGTCCACGCCGTTTTTGGTAGTAGAAAATGTTCTAAAAATCTGAAATTTGGGTCAGAGGTCTGTTCCCAGCCGAGATGGGTCCTCGAAACTTTTCAGCCCGATCGGACCAAATTTGGAGGGGGTAGGGGTCAAAATGTGTTTTTTGAAAAATGGATTTTCGAGATTTTGGGCGATCCAGGCGAGTGGGGTGTCATTTTCCACTAAATTTTGGACGCTGAATCCAATAAAATGGGTCCCAGAACAATTGGCACCCACTGGAAGAAGTAATGGGTCAAATTGGGTATTTATTACCCATTTTGAATATGTGTTTTCGGGATTTCTGCTACCTAGGCGTGTGGGGTATCATTTTCCTCTAAGTTTTGGACGCTGAATTCAATGATGTGTGTTCCAGAACGATTGGCACCCACCGGAAGAAGTTATGGGTCAAAATGGGTATGTATCCACCCATTTTGTGTGTCAGGATTTCTAGTGCCTAGGCGTGTGGGGTATCATATTCCACTAAATTTAGGACCCTAAATCGATTGAAATGGGTCTAGGACCCGCCAAACCCACTGTTTCCCCCTTTCGAGGAATAACCAACACGTGTGTAAGAATTTGCAGATTTTTTGGCTTTAGTTGGTCCTCGAAACTTTTCAGTTCGATCGTACCAAATTGGGGTTAAGGGGGGATGGGGGGGGACAAAATGTGTTTTTCGAAAAATGGATTTTCGAGATTTTTTGCGATCTAGGAGTGTGAGGTATCATTTTCCACTAAATTGTGGACGCGGAATCCAATAAAACGGGTCCCGGAACCATTGGCACCCACTGGAAGAGGTTATGGGTCAAAATGGGTATATATCTACCCATTTTAAATATGCGTTTTCGAGATTTCTGGTGCCTAGGCGTGTGGGGTACCATTTTCCACTAAATTTTGGACCCTGAATCGATTGAAATGGGTTCGGGACCCACCACACCCACTGCTTCCCCCATTTTACCCATGCTGAAGAAATGAGTCTACGTGCGCCTGGTCTGAGGAATAACCAACCAGTGTGAAAGAATTAGCAGCGTTTTTTGTATCAAACGTAGCCGTTATTTCGGATGTACCTGCCACCTAATTCGCCATTCATAGTTATGGACAACTTCATTACCCATGGGTACACCCCATTGTCAACGATAAACTGTTTGGTGACTAAAAAGCAACCAGTTTTGTCTTTTCAGGAGGTCTTGAAGGCGACTGTCGATGTGGCCGACGTCTTTGGTCTGTACTTGGTGTTGTCCGGAATTCCTGGCAAAGGCCATGCAAAGTTGCTCACTGCTGGACTCGGTTGGGCTGGAGCCGAGGCGCTCCTTACGCGCTTCCTTCTTCTCTGGGTGGGAGCTCGTGGTGCGGAATTTGATTGGAAATACATGCAGAAGAGTCTTGAGTCCAACGTTAATTTGGTAATAACCTACTCAGTACAAAATATTCGAAAGACTGACGATGTTTGATGATTTATTCGAAGGTCGTTGCTTAGAATGCGGTTTTGAAGGTAACGTGGGGGAAGTCCATAATGTGATCTGCCAAATTCAACTATAACAACACCTTTAAAATTAACCCTAATCTTGAGAATAATTTTTCTTTTCCCCAAATGTACCTCTGAATCGTTATTTTTGCGACTTATGATTGATTTTTCGTCATCTTGTCAAGTAGAAATATTTACAGCCTCAATGTCCGATCAAGTCTGACTTACGTACGGTACATGCGGGTAAATGCGAAAAAAAAATCCGACTCTCAATGATCATTTAGTGATTTTCAAAATCTAAAATCGGACAGAAAATGGCCGAGTTATCAACTTTTTCCAATCGCCAAGCCACTTGTTGGTTCTCACCATTTCCACACGGATGAAACTGTGTATAGAACCGTGATGAAGACATTTAATGGATAAATTGGGGTACGTGCAATATATTACTGTCTCGAGTTGATGAAACGCACGCGCCCCTTATTGAACCTGATTGAACAAATGCTTTCAAAATGGGGTGGAGTGAGGCCCTGACTTGCTGAATGGAGTCTCCAATGGGACTATGATGATGGCCAAAGCATGAAGGCCACCCCTTGTTTCTTTGAAGGAGTCATAAGAGATGTCTTGATTAACCTATTTGCTCCAAGTCACCTCTGTTTCGGCCTTTTTTTTTTTTAGTTCATAGATTTTTCTAAACGTTAACCCTGCATTCCCCGTGTGTTGCCCAGGGGTGGCATGACAAGAGTTCTGCTTTTTGTACAGGAGTCTGAAAGTAGTCCCTTTTTACTTAGTCTGTGTTACTTTCATGACTAAACACCAGCAATACAAACATCTTCCTTACTCACCAACATGCTGCACACCTTCAAGAGGCTCCTCCAGGGCCTAACTTTAACTGATGTAGTTTTGTGAAATGTAATAACTCAAGTACAAGGGCTGAGGAGTGGAGAGGGGGGGCAGTTGATCAGGGTTGGACAGTAGTACAGAGTTAAGGTGGTTCACATAACTTGAATCATAATAACTTTATATACAAATAATTAGTGTAACTTTTACTCTGTTTGAGATGTAACAGTTATGAAATTATTTTCAAATTTCGAACTAATGGTCTGCAAAGGAAGGAAAATCAAAAGTAGCTAGTACTACCTGATGATAGGGAAACTGGAATAAAATAATGTTGGTAACAGGAGCAAGGACGCTGATGAAACTTCTCCTGAAAACTCAATTATTGACTTGTGAAGCCAAAGTCAAAATCAAAACTCGAAACGTGGACAAACTGGTACATACAGTTTATGGCATTATTCTACCACTTCAGATACAATTACCTACGTGAAACATATGGGCTGCTTCCCCTGGCTCCTCATAGAATCGTCCAGGCTCAACCACCAACCTGCTAGCTCAAACTCCCTGAGCTTCACTCCTCACCAACAGTAGTTGCTTGACAATGATGTCTTCACATCATCATTTCAAACAAGTATGTTAGGTAGGAGGGATGCTCCCACTAATATAATCTAATATCTATACTTGACAAAATGTACATTAACCCTAAAAACTAGGGGCTTTGCCAACCAAAGTTTCTTTTTTCATCTGAAAAAAGTACAAAAGTTTTTGAGGAATTTCACAGCAATATTTTTGTTTCAACTGCTCACTAACTTTTGTTGACAGTACCTGTGCACTAAAGTGGTTCAAACACCAATTAGTGAAACTCATCCTTGACTTGAAGCAGCATGGATTTTATCCCTAGTCTACCTTGTTCATCACTAAACTAGCCTGATGAACTAATTGTAATTTTTATAATTAAGCAACTAGCTAATATTGTCAACGTTTCAGGCCATTGAATTATTATAGTGTAACGTAATACAATATATTGTCTCCAAGGCTGGCCGTCCACTGGACGCGAATTCGCGCGAAGAGGCGAATTCGCAAGTTTTCGCCTCTTCGCGCGTCGAAACCCCGTCCACTGCACGCGAATTCCTGCCAGTTTCGCCCGTCCTATCAGCTGTTTTGGGTCTTAATGTCGCTTTCGGAATTGTGGAAATTATAAGCCTTGGACTCTTCAGTTCTATTGGCGTCAAGCCAGGCGCGGATCTAGAAATTTTTTCCGGGGGGGGGGGGTCACAGGGTAAAATCAAAAGCAAAAAAAAAATAAAAATAACCAAACAAACAAAATTTTCTCACTTTTTCAATCTCTTAACAATAAAGTCCATTTTATTCCAATCCAATATTTATTCATAATGGTAAACTCTACTCCAAAATTTCAAAAATTTTCAAAATTCTACCTGGTTGAGGGGGGGGGGGGGTGTCAAGTCCATCGCCGGGTTCGCCAGTTCGCGCGTTCGGAATCAAACATGTTTGATTCTCTTCGCCTTCGCGCGATCATGGCGCTTGCAGTGGACGGGGTCCTATACGAATGATAGTGTTTGAGGGAACTCTTCGCGCGAAGAGGTGAATTCGCAAGTTTTCGCCTCTACGCGCGTCGAAACCCCGTCCACTGCACGCGAATTCCTGTCAGTTTCGCCCGTCCTATCAGCTGTTTTGGGTCGAAAGACAGATGAGGTACATTGTTTAGTGAAGTAGTATGGGGACTACACATGTGGGCTAGGTAAAAGGGTGCGGCAGGTATAGATTTCCATCACCGGGTTCGCCTGTTCGCGCGTTCGGAAACAAACTGGTTTGCTTCTCTTCGCCTTCGCCAGACTTCGCGCGATCACAGCGCTTGCAGTGGACGGGGTCCTATACAAATGCTAGTGTTTGAACTCTTCGCGCGAATTCGCGTACTTCGCCTCTTCGCAAGGTCGCTCCTTAGGCAACGGTCTGTACTGCTTTGAATGTTGAGTTTGGGTTTGACCTGAAAGTTGAGGCGTTTGATAGGATTTTTCCCCAGGAAAAACCGTAATTGCCACCATTTGCGTTGGATTTTGCTTATAAACCAACCTCCGAACCTTTGTAGGCACCTACACGTGAGATACACGCAGCAGTCTGAACAAATGCGGTTGGTTCTGTATTTTCAGGTACAACACATAACTACAGGAACGCTCGTGTGGTTGTGGACGAGGCACAACTTGAACAAGTCTCTGGTCCCCATCGTGTCTACGATGCTTCTCCTGGCGTCCTACAGAAGCCTCATCGTCGACTTGCTGCTGCCTTTGGACATCAGCGCTTGGACGCTTCTCGCCATCAAAGCGGGCTACACGTTCTCACTTGCAGTTCCCACGTTGAAAATATACGCTGGGGTCGCCTCGTCGATCGGGATATTTTAAATGTTTCTTGGCAAATTTTGGCTCTGAGTCACTTCACATGGAAATACTGAAGAGTAACGTATAAACTAACTTAACTTTAAAATAATGGAAAATCATCGTTAATTACGTCAATTCTTCTCCACATTATCTGGCTTGCGATCACACGATCTGAGTGATGTTATCAGTGTTATCGGCCATTATCAGCATCAGCAGCCGGTGATTTTGTTGTTGGACAAACTCAACAATGGCTTGGCATTTTCGGCATTTTGTTGTTTCAGTCGTTTATTAGTCGTTCTATTCTTTTTATTGTCTGAGAAGCCGATATGGTGAGAACAATTCGATACTTGTAGCACCAGTTGACAAGGAAGTTCGACATTTAGTGGAAAAGTGCGGATTTTTAATGAGGAGACGGAAAATTTAATGAAATCGTGAAAACAAGCTTTGACAACCTCGATTACCCACGTGCAAACGTACATAAGCCCACTCTCCCTCTAAAAGCATATGTCCAAGAGAGGATTTGGGTGTCTGAATTAGAATTACTCACTTTTCTGGCATAGACTGAAGTGATTCTGTTCCTCCCTCCTGCCATTCGGAGTTAATTGTAATTTTAATTTGATATTTAATCTTTTTTTAAATAATGTTGTTATTTACTGCAAAATATGCGCTATTATCCTTATATTCCGCTCATAACACCTCGTTTGAGTGGAAGTTCCATGTTATTTTTTCTGGTATACATTTCTAAACAGAAATCTGCCGTCATTTATTCGTATTAAAAGTCAACTCCATTATCAAATCGCACCCGTCGTGGAATACTGTCACATCGCGAAAAGGACCAGACGGGTTCAAGGTTAGGGGAGGGTGCTGTACCTAGGGACAAAATTCAGATTTTGATTTTTTTTGGGGCTTCCTGAAAGATTTTCACTTTGTTTTTTCGAGTAATTTATCTCTCTAAACCCTTAGTAATCTACCTTTTTTTTTTTTAAATCTCTTGATTATATATTCTACATTCCACAACAGTTTTTTCAAAACCATGCTCCGTGTCCCTAGGTACATCACCTTGATGTACCTAGGGACTGGCTGTGATGTACCTAGGGACAGTGTGTAAAGGAATCAGTGATTTACTCTTTTCACATTTTTTTTAAAATCAGTTTATTGAATAATTAGTTTATGAACTTTCTGAACTTATGAACATTCTCTTTTAATACAAAAAAAAAACACACTAACATCATATGACAAAAAAAATAAAAAACTGAAAATCTGATTTAAGGCATGGCTTCTCAGGCCACATTGCAGATTGGAAAATGTTCAGGCTTATCCCATAAGGAATCCAGCAAATGACACTGGGAATGTCAACTGGTTTTCTCGTCTTTCAGTTCCACCTACAGTAATTGGGCCAGGAAGCTTGAGTATGATGTCTTCACCTGTCACTTCGTATAGTTTTGCATCTTTTTCTATTTTGAATTTATTTGAATCAAGACATTTTTTCAGATATTTCACTTTAAAAAATCCTGAATGTTCATCCTGGATCTCTTCAACTTGGGCAACATAATATTTAACTATTTTTTTGCCTGGAAACTGCACTAATACATAGTCATTTGGTATGAGGTCTTTGATACAAAACTTGTCTTCAAGGTCTTTTGCAAGGATGTGGGACTCTTCTTCGGAGAAGCTATCATTGCTTTCCTCACATAAGTTCATAATTTCACTTTCTGAAGAGCTGCTACCTGGAGTAGATGAGTGCTTGACATTTTTGATTTTGTTGAAATTCAACCTCACTTTTTTTATCTTTGGTTGAGATACTTTATCTTGTAGTTAGGGACGTCCCTAGGTACATCAAAAATTCTGTCCCTAGGTACATCACAGCACGCCATTTTGTTTGAACTGTTGTGGAAATTTTGAGGTTATATTTTTGGTTGATTTCTATATAAAAAGTATTAGCTTATTTCCTGAGCTTTGTAACCAAATGATTGAATTGTATGAAAATGGGATACTTATTACATATAAAAACAAAATATCAGAGGAGAAAAACTTACTTTCAACAGCTGAAAACAACAATCCATCTTTTTGAAAGCTATGATAATTATCTTCCCACCACAAATCATCAACACTAGAAGAAAATGGCTGGAGAAACAGGGCTGCCACCATCAGTAAATGAATTTTACCTCACTTACTTTAAGAGTTATTACCCCTGTCCCTAGGTACAACTGTCCTTAGGTACATCTATCTCCCCTACTACTGGAGTGAAAGATGTTACAGCATTCAGCAAATGCAGCAGGCGAATCCCCTCAACTCGAAACTGTAAGTCCGGCGGCCAACTACTGGACTGCGCTTGGTGCTCTATTCTACGAGCAAATTAGACGCTGCCGTCACAAACAGAAAAATGCATTTTTTAAGATGTGACAGTATTCCACGACGGGTGCGAAATTATGATGTGAAATCATTGATATTTACTGAGTGGGAAAAATGTGAAGATCATCATGGTAACGTAACTCCGATTAAAACCTCTAAGTCATCCAACCAGGTGGCGAGATCTCTCTTCTAACTGTTCCTGAAAGTCTAAGAATCAAAATTCATGCTGGAAAAATCAGTCTATACCATTTTGAATGAGAACAATCGCAGTTTGAAGAGGAAATGAGTAAATTATGAAGTTCAGTTTGACGATTCTACGGTATTTTCGAAAACCGACAGTCGAATCTGTGGGATCTTGCAATGTCCCGTAATTATTTGAATCCTTTCATGAAAATGTAGTTGATCTGAGTGCTAAGATGGTTAAAACATCCTTTTGAGCCATGTTTGCGGTGGTTCTAGTCTCCTTGGGTCTGTCTTCCAAGAAAACCTTAATTGTGTAATGTAACGTGTGTTGTGTCCACTTCCTTTGGATTCGCTATCCTGAATGGAACTGAAAAAGTGTTCCTCCTCCCTTATATCAAGAAAGGGTGAGTTGAAGTCGTCTGGCTCCCCCGACATAGTTGAAATGTTATCGACCTATGCCAATACAATTTTGTTATTTGTGATTCTTCTTCAGTATTCTCGTTCGTTCCTTCCAATCTATGAGAAGAAATTCCTGTCCGTTATTATTTGGATTAAATACTCTCATTCGTAGACCTATTTGCCGGTAGGTAGTTGTGAGTCATCGCCTAGAAAAAAATCAAAGCAAGCAAGTCCAGTTCTTCGTATCGAAATTCGATCATTATCCTGTGTACTGATCGGGACATACCTATGAGCTAGCAAAAAGATTGGCCAAGGAACGAGCAGCCAAAACATGTTACATTCTTAACCAATCCTCTCAACCTTATGGATCGGCATCACACCATGGCAGTTTGATGCCATAGACACAATACTGTTGTCATTCCATCTGACAGCACACAAATCGTCAAGGTTTATTGAGGACATTGCGTCTCTCGTGGTCTTTCTCATTTGTGGATCCAAGGTCATAGGGCATTTTTCCATGCGATTGTCTATGATGATCCCTGTGCAACCAAAATTTTTCTGTGTCATGAGACGTATCAGAGTCAACCCAACTGTAACGATTTATGTTCTTAGTAAATAATTTATTAACAATCGTTCACTTGAGTACATACACTGTTCACATTCGCGCACTTACACAATGACAGAATCACAATACACGGTTGTAACGCGGTTGTCGCACTATTTATAACGCGGCACGGCACAATTTATAACCCGAAGCATCTATATCCGGACTCTGAATTGAACTGAACTCCGCGGCGTTTCTGGGCCCGTTTTATACCTGCTGCCTGGCCGAGAACGTTCTGGAACCTTCCCTGGTTCTGGAAGGTTCCAGCCAATTCGATACGATGCACAATTCCTCGAAATGACTCCCTTAGCCCTCCACAGGTCATTGATCTTGCGACGCCGGCAGCCCATTTGACAGGCGCAGGTGCCAGCTCACAACACAACCTTCTTCATTAGGGGAAAATAAAGTGGTCTTGACAGCATGTAAATCATCACCCTGTTTGAGGATTCCTTCATGTAGAGGTACCCTGAAACATAAACCAACAACATGAATACTTTGTGATGATTAGATTACAAATAGGAAGGACTACAGTGATTGGAGGGATTACAATAGGTTGTGTTGTAAAGATTGAATATGTCTCACACCCTGTCGTAGCTCACGCTTATTAGACTGATCTTTTGGTGGGTTGAGTGAAACACGAACTAACTGCACGAACTAAAACTTATATTCACGGATGAATTGCGATTTTAAATTGGCTTAGAACAAAAGACCAAAAAAGCACAACCGAACACACCGACACGAGATCGGGAACAACGAAGGTTATATATATGTTTCGCCAGAAGACGAGCAAGAACAAGAAGAAGAATAATGCAGAATTACCGCCGGCTCACAGAGCGCGGCGGAAGCAAGAACTAACACCCGTAGGTAATCTTAGTGTCAGCTCCGAGGTAGGTACCCTTGCCCACACGGTCAAACACACCCACATAATGACATAAAGTATTGAGCTACCTCAACTTGATCGATGACACATGCACGTGAACACAGGGAAATAGATCACATAGATTTCTGATCCACCAGATGAACATGAAATGCTATAAACACATAACATTTAAATCACCTAAGTTTACAGACATTCAAACACAAAAACGAATGAGAAATATCTCCAAAACACAAAAAATTGTGCAGAAAAATGAATCCAGATGGAATTCATCTTCGTTGCTCGAATGACCAATGCACCCTACAGGTGATGCCCAATTGACGATCCCAAAACCACATAAACACAGAGTATTGACGACTGGATTATAATTTATCTCACTCCCACAATAGTCTGGCACACAAAAAAAGTAAAAAAAATTACAGGGTGCATACGGTTTTGGTTGGTTCCTTGAATAATCAACCTGTTTCATGAAAAAATCCTCTCTCCGATTCTGCTCAAAATATTATTTTGGACGTTTCAAGGTGTCTAGATCAAAATTTGATAATGTCCGTACGGCCGTCCACGCCGATTTTGGTAGTAGACAATTTTCTGAAAATCTGAAATTTTGGTCAGGGACCCGTTTCCAGCAATTTGAAACGCTGAATCCAATTAAATCAATCCCTAAACGTTTGGCACCCTCTGGATGAGGTTATGAGTAATAATGGGTACCTATCTACCCATTTCAAATGTCTGTTTTCGAGATCTCTGGTACCTAGGCGTGTGGGATATCATTTTCCACTATTTTACTCGTCTTTGACGAAAATGTTCAGCTGGTCATGTTAGACACAAAAAACGTAAACAGGGTCATAGTTGAAGGGTTATAACAAGGCCTGGAGTTTTCAAAACTTTTCTTCTTTATTATCCTTCAGTGTTGAGTCAAGATGGACACAGATGGCGCAACAATGGTTTCAGGCTTCATGGGCATTTTTTATGGAGGAAGAACTGAGCGCACCCTGTGGGGTGCATTGAGCGTTGGTGGGTTATCGACAAAGCCTCGCTGAACCTGAGAGAACAGTCAGGGCACTTCAGAACCAGTTATGAGAAGTTCCTGCTGACCCCGCCATGTCCAAAATAATGTGTGAAATTGGAGTCTGAACTGGTAACTACAGCAGAATAATGCAAAACTGAAATGGCTGAAAAGTTTTGAGGACCAACCTGGGGACCCCTGACCCAAAGTTCATGGTGGACAGACATTTGACTTTTTTGATCTAGACACCTTGAAATGTCCTGAAAAAAATTGTTGGGCCAAATTGGAGAGATTGACATTTTGTATAAAAACATAGGTTGGTCATTCTAGGAATGACCAGCCAAAAATCAGCTACATACTCGTATTGTCAAACGTGACATCTTCAAGGTAGCCTGTACTGTTGTTGATGCAATACACAAGTTGATGATCCCATTTACCACCTAGGATTTGATTCTTCCATGATGTTATAGCACAAGAGTGACAGTA
>CM033999.1:29319626-29517848 GCA_019603395.1 Cyrtorhinus lividipennis
TCGAGTTCCCTCTTCTATTTGTGAACGTTTGCCAACAGACTTGACAATAGGAGTTCGTGCAGTTATATCAGGAGCTATTGTTTTCCCGGGTTTTCAGTCTTAGTTATCTCCCTCGTAGTTTGTTACCATATCCCAGTTTTGCGTCGCTTTTGTTCTCGTCCTTTCCTTCCAAAAACACGAGAGAAAAGCGCTGCGTTCGGGTTTGTTGCTATCTCTTTCCCCTAAAATTGACGTCCGTTTCAGCAGATCAGTTTGGTAGTAATTTAGTGTATTGACGCCTCGAACTTGACAACCAAATTGGCTAAAGAGAGAGACATGCCTTCCGAATCGGAAAGGCAGCAAAAAATGTATTGGCGAGCGTAGGTTTAAAGTTCACAGTACCAATGTACTGAAAGTTGAAAGTGCAATCGTATTCCCCAACCTGGATCATTCCCCTGAAATATATTGAGTATGAAGAAAGGTTGGTCCCTATAATTTTGCAATAGGAGGAAACTCAATTTTTTTTGCCAAAACTCGCCTGGTTGCTTTCATGGTTTTAAAACTTTTTGATTTGTTGTACACTTTCCTAATTTGATTATACTCACCCGAATTTTATCCAAATGGGCTTAGGTACCGAAAATATACCTCTCTATCCTAAAAATGAACCTGGATTTAACAGAGTGGCCTATTGTAACTTCTAACGAATGAAACTAATTCTAAGAAATGAAACTGTGTTCCCAAAACTAAACCGTACTTCAATGAAATAACCGAAATTTCAAATAATGAACCAGGGATCTCCAAGTTGACCTATTATTTTAGTAAATTGGTGTAGGACTTGATCATAAGAAGAAATTAAGAAAACCAATTGAAGAAAATGTATGTGCTTTCCCCAAAGGCCTGAAGGAAGTTTTGAGGAGTCAATGTAAATTCACAAAAATGGTCCTGGTTGCCTCAATCTAATCATTGAACCCAAAAATTACCCTGGGCTCACAGAATTGATTCATAAAAAGTTCTCTTAAAAGGGGATTTAGATTACCAGAAACCACCATTCCTATGAATAAAGATGAGCACAAACCATTCCTGAAATTGTTCCTAATTTCAAGACATTCGCATGAAGGAATTTGTTCAAGTGAACTTCTGAGACATGATCGCGGATTCCAAGAATCAACCCCTAATGCCTTAAAATATCAATGAATATATGAATGTATCAATTCCAACTTATTAGCGTACTTTGACACTCGAACAACGCCCTTAACATCTTTTAAGGCGTTCAAACTTTTGAGGAGTGATGCATTTTATCTAGAATATTCGAAGAACTCAGCATAATACTAAGTTAACGCACCAATTGAAAACGTAGGCATGTTCTTTAACCAGCGCCTATGTGGTTTCCCTTGGTTCGTCACGTATTGCACCTTTCTGCGGGCGCTAGATACGCATGGGCGCACCGATCGATCTTCGGGAGAAAGATAAACCTTGATAAAGTGGAAGTCCTCTCCCCTAGCAGATACCCTTACGGAAAACTCATCTTCAACCGGCCTGTAGCTCATACCAGGCTGAAAACTCACTAAACAAGTCATATTCATTGAAAACTACATTAATCGGCAAAGTTCATTTGATCTGATTCATATCTTCGTTTCTAAACGGGTATTCCGTAGCGCACTGTTGCCATCCACCGACCATTATTCTCCATTAGCGCTCATCAATTCAGCCGTCACTGTCGTAGAGATTGGAAAATTACAAATCTATCATCACCAGACCACCTACCGCCCCTTAAATGAAAATTTATAATGCTATACTGGACGGTTATTCCATTCTAGGCACAATTTACCTCTTCAGAGTAATTCAACACACACTTTTTTACCATTCATCGTCTTTGCAGAGGAATTGTCGTATCAGTTCCGCTTAATTAGAGGGTAAATACAGCTATCGTAATCTAAAATTATATAAGTTTTAAATTTTTGGGGCAAATTAATATTATTGCAATAATGATAATAATATGTTCAGTTCAATGAATATTTTCTAAATTTCTAAGATAATTTTGACCTGAAAGAAAAATTTAGATGAGGGAGATTTCACATAAAGCGTTTTATGGCGAAACTAGACTTTTTTTTATTCATGATTTTTTTTCATAATTAACACCGCGAGAGAGTTCTACATTCCAGGGTTATTAACCGGAGTATAGCAACGCGTTTCCACCCCTAGAATTATCGTCGACGGCCATTGTAATCGTTTCTCAGTTGGGAACAGCTTACAGTTCCCAGTTTTCATTCTTCCAGTTATAATGGGCTGATTCACTAGCAACCGAAGGGGTTGGAATCGCCTCAATGCGGGGGGGAAAGGCCTCTATTTGCAAGTGAGATCGAAATTACAGCTTCCGCGAAACAATAGAACGTTCTCTGGCAGCTCCATCCCAAACAATAACAATGGGCCAATTAAGTTCCGAGTTTTATTGCGTAATTTATACCAATGGGAGCAGAACGGCGGGGCCAACTGGCATCGGTGGAGTTTTTAGGGTAGAAGCAGTTTAACTAGAGCGTTCTCTTAAATAATTTCGACAGCTAAGCCGCGATTATCTTCACTCACCTGATAACAACTGAGGTGATCGAACACAATACTGAGATCTTGCTGAGAATTAATCCAAAAAGTTTTTTTTTCTCGTAATAGCCAGAATTTATTGTCTTTCTACTCTGTAACACTACCTTCAGATAAAGACAAATGTAGTCATCCACCTTACTAGGTACAAAGCTCCTTTGCTTCCTCAAAACTCGCATCAACATTGATAAATGAGTGCACAGAAGCACTGTTTTCAAGGCAGAAAGTGTCCACAGTGACTTTAGATTTTCCATCAATCTCTCTAGTATCCCTGTGTACTGCAAGACTCTGATATAATGCCTCTGATGATGCTTTTTTCAAAATCGGGTCTTTGTTGCTGTGCTGAAAATTATTTCTTTTCATACATTTTTTTCATTTCACTCTGACTTATGTTGAAGTATCAGAGCTCGAATTCATTAAATTGTCATCCAAAATCTCAAAGATCCAAACAAACCTTAGAAGTCTCCAAACCACGATTACATTCTTTAACCCTACGAAGACCTTGCCCTTATACTAATGTGGGTCACGTCAAATATAATGCAGCTCTCGAGATGTTAGACTTTAGTGCAGGTGTTCTCCCTAAAAGGGTTCTTTATCCGAGAGGTGAATTGAAGGTGGCGTGCAGACTCAGCGTCGCCGCTGGTCGATCGAAACTTCCTTCGCCGCGCAAAACGCCTTCATTTTCTTTTTTATCTCTCTCTACAAGACGAGAGAGTCAGAAACGGAAATAGAAAAGTGGTCGAGGGTTTGAAAACACGAAGGATGAGCAGTGAATTGAAACAAAATCGCAAAGCACCTTGTTGAAAAAAAAAAGCTGTAGGAAAATAGCAGGCGTTTTAAGGACAATCTTCGACTGCAATAAAAATTCATTTTCCTTCTTTTCTCTCTGTCTCGTCAAAGCCACGTCATCAATGCTAATTCCACACTATTTGAGGTTACTGAGGCTATTTGAGGTGATTTTCGAACGAAAAAAATTTCTTGCTGCTTTGGGAAACACAAGCTGAATGGCTGAACTGAGAGTAAGAATCACTAGGTTCTGTTGACTAGCCTGGTATTCCTTTTTGCCACATTTCAGTTTGGCCTCTAGGACAGGGTCATAGCGCTTAAGCCATTCACCAATATTGCTTGCGCTGGGTACCTATATTGTATCCTTGGTTACTTGTGGGAAACATGATGTGAGATCCCATTTAACGCACATAGCCCAACTTTTAAAAATACTTTTCTATTTAGCCAGTACTTGCACCAGGGCTGGTGATTGTAATGGGCGCGCCAGTGAATGCACTGCGATCAGCGGGGTGGCTCTTGTAACTTCAACCATAACTTGATTCCAAGAACGTCAAAATCAAGGTTAGGTCATGGAACCATTGCGGTCAGGTATCTTTGAGCGCCAGTTGTGACGTCTCCAACACGTAACCCTTTTTTTAAAATCATTTTTCTTACAAAATAAGTACCCTTAACAAGTGACCAAATCAACTCTAACTGCGACTTTTCAGACTATCTGGATGATTCTAACGAAATTTGGGATTAAAAAAAAAACCCTTGTGTCAACCATCATGACTGTAGGTCAGATCAGCAAGAATAAGGTTCCTCGGGGCTCTTGGTGATTAGAGAAAGCTCTCGTATTAGTTCTAACTCAGCAGCTGACCTATGCAGTGAAATGTGTCCCAAATCATACTTCCGGGCGTTGTAAAAAGACTTTGCTTTGGGATAGAGCACAGAAGCACTTTCACTCACATTGTCGGCGTTGCTCAAAGTTGTGGGATGCGCCACGATAGATCTCCTTAATAACGAGTCATGTCAGACGTATGTTTCTGGCTTCTGAAAAAAAAGTACTGCGGCTTTGTGCTCCCTTGTTCTGCGTTGGGCCTTGTATCACGACTCGAAATAACGAAGTAGAGCGCTGGTATTCACGACCACCACTTATCCCACAACCACCTTCCTACTAGTAGAGTTCGAACAGCGTAATGCGGTTCGTGAACTGCTTCTGAGTACCGTATGCCCAACCGCCCATCACATTCCACCTGCAGGCACCTTTTCACGAGACCTTTCCTCGAACAACCGCATGGCCGCTCATTGGGGAGAACGGGAGGACGAATGTAGACCATGGAAAACAGATGAACCTCAAGTGAATGGAAGCAGGAAGGAATTTCTGTACCTAATGTTACTAAACTCATTAATGATGAGTTTAGTAACATTACGATGTCCGCTTTTGAATCCATCTTAATTTTGTCATAACGAGTGAAGTCGTAAATTTGGCAGCATTAAGTTTGTAAAAAACTAATTGAAACACTGGAGAGGTCATAATCCCATGCATCTAAACTGCACTGAATTCAGACCTATTATTTCCTCAATATTTTCTTTACGTCATTCTCAAAATGTCATTAGTTTCACACCATTATCTCATTCTCATCACAGATAAGTGAGAGGGCTGGGAAAACATCCCGTGTAAATGCTTTTAGTTAGCAATTGACACTGTGGCAGCGCAAGGAGCGGCAAAAGGAACCTCAGTACCTAACAGAATCCTTCTTAGGCCTACCTACTATATTCTTTGTACCAACATTGCTGGTATTGCTGACTGATACAGCCTGCTTCTGACGTCACACAACCTCTGACATCACAATCATAGCCATTTGAACTTTTAAAAAAGTTACAAGAAGACTGTAGGCCTTTTTCCCAGCAAGTTGGTCATTTTGGCAGAATTATTAGTAGACTATATTAGTCTGACTAGTATGTACCACATACGTGGAATTTCAGGTCTAGTGTAGAGTACTCTGCAGATGTTTGAGACGCGATTTCTTTATTATTTCATTGGGCTCTCTGTATGTACTTAGTGAGGCCAGCAGAGTTCGATTAGATTTATTGGTGGGCATTTGAACTTTCTGACAGCAAACTTGATTGTTGTCAGCTCTTTAAATCTAAAATTAACCTTAGAAGCTTCCAAGTTTTATTTGCATCATCTTAGCCTCTATATAATGGCACTCATTGGATTCATATTCGCCCATCGCGACAAAAAGGGCCTTCTGATGACCTTTTTCGCGATTTAAAAGAACAAAAGATCACACCCACCCCTTTCATTCCACCAATTAGCTACCCTTCCCTATACCCTTTCCTAAAGTTCATCTAATCGCCTATAGATGGCGTAGCCCAGCGATCAGTCTTTCCTCTGCAGTAGAGCCTACAGGAGTAAACAGAAATGCGGTAGTTTTTCACGGTGGAACTAAGCGGGTCGTTACTGTTATCGCAGCTGTAGTTCAAGGTCTCATTTTTTTCGCGGCGATTACATTATACGACACGGCAGTGGGTCGTTTCCCTAGCTTGAAAAAGAAGTTAAATGTATCAAACTGCCTCAAACAAGTTAACTAGCCCGTACAGGTGTCGATAAGATAAGAAGAGCCGTGACCTACAGGAGTGATATGGATTTTTTCAACATAATAGCGTACTTGTCGTCAATGTAAGTCCTGCTGAACAAGACTCAATATATACTCTCACAAAACAGATTTCAAACTCGCTCATCTTAATTTCATTCCAATACCAATATTTTACTACTGCAGGAAAAGCTTCTTGCTAACAATTATTGTGCTGCACCAACCCAATAATGTGTTGATTCCAAATCCGAAAATCCATCCACTGACCGAAACTAAAATGGCCTTTGAAGGGCTCCGAAAATTTTGAGACTTTTTACACACAGGTACACCATTCACGTCTCACTTGTGCCTAAAAACTCTTCGAACAAGTCGCCCAAAACAAAGGCAGGAGATTCATAAACATGGGTATTTTAAAAATGGTTTTTCGGGATTTTTGGGAACTTGGGAGTGTCATTCATTTTCTAATAAATCTTGATCGATGAATCGATTGAGGTGGGGTTTGAACCGATGACCGCAAAAAGGGGCAGAAGTTACGTCTTTCCTTGGAAAATTGGATAAAATAATTATATTGAACAAAAAATTATTTGTTTACATTTTTGCCCAAAAAGTAGCCATCTTTTTGGCTACCTTATTTTTGTCATACTTATGTACATATTAGTCTAACGACCACTAAAAAATCCAAGATCCTTCGGAATCGACTCATCAGATTCCTTTGTTTCAGGTCTGACAGCAGTAAAGCGTCCAAAGTCCGCGTCACGTTTTTCGAGTGCGAAAAACCGCAAGTGGTCAGTTCTCCCGAACCCGGGGAGCTCATCGACGAGTTGGATGCTCCAGTCGCCATGAGCGCTGTAGTCGATCCACAAACCTACACCAGACAAGCCAGGTATGCTTTAAATCCTATTTTTGGAGTTAACAAGTCCGCTAAATGATTTCCAGACTAATCAATTAATTTTCAGACTCTCATTGAAAGAAAAATATTATTAACAAATTAGTTTCATTGCCCTGTGTCTTCTGGTATTCACCACATCAATTTGTATAATATGAGAGTAGGTTTGGATTAGACTTGGGCTATTTAGGTACCTGTACCAATGTTGTGGTTCAAGAAAAGCGTTATTGAAATAGGACAATTTTATCGCTGAAGCATGTGAATTACTGGGCCAGTGCACGAATGCTTCAAACCGCAATCTTGCCCCGGCGATCTCAACGTCCAATTTATTCCTACTCGAGCGTGCTGAGCCAATTGGCTATTTCCGAGAGGATGAAGGGAAGAGCTAAGAGCAACAACTTCTTGATTCTATTTCCTCTTCTTGATAATCGAATCAGGAAAGAACTCGAGGATGTTCCTCGCTTTCGCCAACAAATCAGGCCATCTTGGTCAAAAACGCTTTCAAGCCCCGTTGAAGGCTCCTCGTAGTTATCGCGGTGGGTTCTTATTTTTCAATTTCGTTCCCCCGAAATTAGGTGTGCTCGAGGGAGGAAAACTCCGAGCAAAATCCCAATTCATTTCGCTCGACTCTTCATTTTGCCCTGAACTTGGTTATATTATGATTCTTCGTGTCTGACTCTCCTCATTGTAAACCCCTTATGATAAACTATGTTGCTTCTTCTTATGAGTGAGTACCGTAGCCAGGGTATGTTTAGTGGTGCCTGGCATTTGACCCTGTGAAGCAAGGCTGGCTCATTATTTGCTTGGCAATGACGTCCTGACGCCAAATGCGCTCGCTTCTTGAGTAAAAATGTAGGGTTAAAAAAAACCTTCGCCCAGTATATTTACAAAACCTACAACAGACATAACACCAGACATTTATTACTGATGTTCCCCTCTCCAGCTCTCCCTCCATAATCGGTGTTACCAAGACCACAAGCGAAGCATGTTCCAAGTTTGAAGAAAAAAGATATTTCTCACCAGGTTGTGGAGAGAACCATTCTGCAAAGTGGAGCCCAACTTTTTTTGTGATGGCCACACTGATACATCGGTGGCACTGATAAAGGGATTTTTATCAGTACCTCCCAGCTGATTGCTGATAATATGCAGAACCTCCATGTTTATACTACTTATCATTATAATAATCCAAAAGAAACAAGGTTACAACTGCAAGTGATGACACCTTCATGGTCACTGTCTTCCTGGCTTGTGACATCTAATTTGTATGGGGCACCTTCTTAGTCATCAGTCGACTTCCCTTGGTTCGTAATTTCCTATATAGGACCTCTTGTGCGTCTGTCTGTCAACAGACACACTCTGACACAGACTCAACTAACACAAGAGATACTGTAGTTGACGTTGGTCGTTGCAAAGGGCAGTTCAGATTGGAAACTCCTCAGTATCGTGAGTTGGTTTTTCGGTAGTTGTGTTTGTAGGTGGAAATGAAATAGGTGTGTAGAGTGATTCCGCGGTTCTAGAGCATCCGGTTTCCCTCTGTCGGGCTGGAAGGCCAAAGGAACTGTTGCACAACGACTTCCGCGCGCTCCCCGAGGAAGTCATCACGATGGGTAGATAGGTAAGAACTGTGGAAGAGACATCAATGGACCGCTGCACTCCCGCAATTACCACTCTCATCCGTGTTTGCCTGAGAATGACAGGAAGGAGAAAAGCATTGTATCCGATGTGAATGGTATTGGGCAAAAAGGGTTCTGTCATCATTGATTTCAGTTCAGGAGCTGTTAATTACGTAAGAAAAGATTCTAATTTGTGGCAAATGTTTTATTACAATAGGCAGAACCACTTTCAAGCGATATTTCCAGAAAAAAAAAATACAAAAAATTTACAGTTTACGCAGTTTTGTGTGTAATCCAGTTCACTATGAGGCACTAGCGCTCGCTGAACTTACATGATCCTCAGTCCCACAGGTTATGGGATTTAGTTCTTTTGAATCGTCTAAGAAAGGACTGCAACGTTGACTAGACGGACTGCCTTTTCACTGAGTGGTCCTCTGTTCCATTTCCGATGGGCTACTGTTTGTTAGGTAGAGTGGACCGACTACACTTCCCTGTAGTACTCTGGCTTGAACCTACGTGGTATCTTATGTCCCATGATTTTTCAAGAAAAAGTCGTCATTTTTGTGATGCCAGAAAGGCAGCAGAATAGACTTTTTGAGTTTCAGTGCCTCCTTAATGATGTGTTTGTTCCGGTGCACCTGATCAATGGTAAAATAATTGTACCTGACTGCGAATGGATGGGCTGTGACGTGATTTCCACTTGTGAAACGACCGTACTACATAATCATTTATTCACGAGTCATCGGCGTAACCTAGCCCTTACGTGCCCTTTCAAGTTCAATCTACTTCCACCTTCCCGCCTCCAGCTCCATTAAATAGGTCAAACTCCACCCACGTCGGCCATAAGATCCGCTGCGCCCTTCGACCGCAGTATCGTCGAGTCGGACATGTGCCTGAGGGAAGATGGAACATGTTATTTAATACCATCGTCCGACGCCTGGGGACCTCACAGCGATGAGTGGATCAAGTCCTGGGAAAACGTCAATATTGACACCGTTAGCTCCCACGAAGCGTGAAATATTGGTTGCTCCGGCCGAGGCTCAGAAACGTTACATTTGGATGTTTCTGTGTAAGCGTCTAAGTAACTTTTGTACGGTTTCGCTGCTAAGTACCTACGCATAAACTCTCTGAATTTACACCTAGGAACTCCCAGACAATAGATCATCAAGACGTGTGGTCAAGCTAGTTTAATATCTCATTGGCGGGTCTTGCATAACGATGAGTTTTCGAATTTCTCATGCCTTTACACTCTCGGAAACCAAGACATCATAGCACATGCTTTACCTGTCAGAATTCGCCCATCCTACCCTTGAGATATGTAAGACGTTTTCATGAGCTCTATATTCTGACTCATGTTCGGTTCGACCAATCGAAATCGGATCCGACATTCAGCGCCACTCGTCTCCCAAACGTAGGCGATTTGTTTGAACTTGTCTAAAACGATGACGACTCAACTTCTTACGCTTCCCAAGTGTATTCATTCAATACCTGGCCCAATTCAGCTTTGGTTATGGAAACTTCTTCACTGCACATTTCGGTAACCGTCGTGGTCTTTTCGAGGAAATGAATCTAGCTCGACTCGCCGGCGCCCATGAACAGAGTTCCCGATCTGGAAGTGTCGGCAGGACTCGATCCATGAACAGCTGTCACGGTTCGGCGAGCTCGCTGGTTCAAAATCGTTCACGGATGAAGTCACTAGCATTCCGTCGACAGAGTCGCCCGAGACGAAAGCCTATTTGGAAAAATGCAGCAACTGGCGAAGATGACAGGATCACACGTGGCAAAGAGGGTCATTCCCCAGCACCGTTCCTTAAATGATTTCAGGCCGAATATGGAAGTGATCAACTCGCCTAATTGGCCGGTGAATCACGGCTCTGATATCGCTCTTGCGTTTAATGGAGTCTAATTTTAGGTCATCTCTCACTCTCTCCAATCACAAGATGTGGCTTACGTGAAGGGCTTAAAATAGCGACTGCGCATCTGTTTCTGAAACGCGAGCATTTTGGCTAGCTTCCAAATGGGACTTAGCTCCGAAGCCTCGTTTGACTTTCTTATACATATTCTGATCATACCTTGGCGCTCAAACCAGCCATCGGCAAGAGACCTGATTGAATAATCAAATGATCGAATCAACAAGTGGTTATTCAGATAAATCATCAAGTCCGTTCCAAATCCAACGCAGAAAATACTATGTACAAATAAATTCCATTATGAATCTGAATACAGTCAAATAGCTACAAGCCAAAGACAAAGAGTTCCAACCCAAGAGTAATGCGCAAAACATCAATTTTACAGCTGCTATCTGAAAAATATTTTGTTCATTGCCTCTTTGTAGATTTTGCTTCCGAGTAAAAAAAAAAATGCCAAAAATTACTGTATTGTTCATTTTTTATTTTCCGAAGTCTTTATATACCGTTGGAAAGAACATGGGACTGGTCATTGTACTTTGACCTGAAATGAATTTGGATACATTTCGTTTGCGTAACCTGTAGGTATAAACTACATGGTCATTCGGAAGCCTCCTTATTCGACTCTGATTGTGTCGTGTTATGAATTATAACAGATGACTCTTGAGTAGGCTGTCAAGCTCAAAATTCACTCCATCTTATCTAGTTAATCCGTGATTCTTCGAAGGATCGATACAGACCGGCTTTTGACTGGCAGGCGAACGGGTAGGGCCTACAAAAGCGAAAGGCGAAGTGGATTGCGTGACCCAGTTCAAGGTTGGTACCTTTAATAACCACATTTTCTATTTACGGAGGACCCTTTTTCCATTCAGAAGGGATGAGACAGCGTGGAAGCCGAATGGGAAGCGGAAGCACGAGAATAAACTCAAACGAAGTATGAGTCGGGAGAAGCAACAAAAGGGACGAAAGGCATAAAGATGACTTATTGGTCGTAATTTTGGGGATCAAAATGTCCCACTTTTAGAATCAATGAACTTTTAGCATCGATTCAGACAGGGAAGCAAATTTTGAACGAATGAAATTGTTTTACCGATTGCTGCTTCTGAAAAAAACTTGACTCACAAGGCGCCAATTAACGCTATACTAAATCCTGAACGTTAGGCATTCCCTGTAATAATTTCATTGTGTTAGGATGTTCAACTGTTATACAGAAGTTCCAAACATTCTAAAGAGGAAGTAAAATCAACAATCTCAAGTTCAAAACAAACAACTCTTCGCAATAACAACCTCTCCTATACATCAACGAGGAACCAATAAAGCTCCTTCCTAACTAAACTTTCGCAGGCCTACGTGCTAGGTCAAACAGCAGGAAATGCCGCAGTAGTTCAATTTACAGAGCAATAATTCCAACGTTATCGCTTCCCTTCATTCCGAGAGGCAGACCAAGATGAGCTCAATTGCTCAAGAGTTCAGCCAGGAATTTATATTTCGGTGTCGACAGTGTATTTCCCATTTTATTTGATTTCTTTCCTGGTTCATTCGTCATGATTTGCCGGGGTTAATGCCCTCGCAGCTACTCGCACTTCAGCAACATGTATATAGGTAACATCTGTCAACAACAAGTCCGTGCCTATGATGATTGAAATATGTCATCAATAATTAGTATACAATTATTCAAACGTACCTATGAAATACTGCCCACGGTCACCATCAGACTGTTGAGGCTTGTATAAAAACAGGTAACGATACCAATAGCGATGGTGTCGCGCTTTACATCCTGGCTTCGATTATCAAGTGGTGTCGCAACATCCTTAGAGCTGAAGACCTGAATTTCAGTAAACTCAGAGAACTTTGGCGGTCGAGATCACTCGGGAGTTTCTGCTTGGAGCCGTGCGGTGCGCTAGCATCGTTTTGCACTAGGCCTGCTTTTCCCATCCACCGTTTCCAATATTATTTTTAAAATTCAATTATAATCAAGGTCGACGGCACGGATATATTAGTCGAAGATCAACAGGGAATTCTTTGAATCCCTCATTTCATAGTCGTGGAAAGTGGGCATAACGTGTGCGATAGTGTTTCAATTGAAAACAGTCCTTCTCCTTTCTGCCACGTGCCGCTGCTTCCGATCCTCTTTCAGTGGAAGTAACTGCCTATGTTTACTAAAAAGGAATAAAATGCCTTTGAGGCGTCTCTCACTGACATTTCCCTTCCGCCTCGAATTTCCCGTTCGTTTATCTTTTACACTTAAGGCGGTATCTGTTCACCTTCTCCCGTCCTCCTTTCATGTCAAATACACCGACAAATATTACGAGATGGTTTACGAGGAAATATTTATTCAGTTTCGCCGAAAGGAACGAACTGTTTCATCCACTAAGCGAGCTACGCTTTCCTAATCAGTCGCGAAAAATCGACTTAAATTCATCCACAAGAAAATATTCTTCACGATGAACTGTCGCCGTAGTTTTACAGGCACTTTGGGACGATTCCAAGGTGCTCGTATTCCCTCAAGGTTGTCAACGATTCTAATCCTCTTTGCGGGTTTTAGACGTACTAACTCGAAAATAACTCGGTAGTGACCTACTTTCAAGTTTTGACCGTCAACTCGTCGTGTGCATGTATTTCCTTCGCGTCTATGAAAATTTTGGAGACCAGCATCCTCTATACGGTGTAGATATAATTTTCTAATTCGGACAAAGAGATCTCTCTTAGTTGAATATAATGTATTTTAGGTTTCATTTGTGCCTTTTCACTTTGGTTGAAACTTTCTTCACGTCCAATTACCTAATCTACTTTTGTGTTGAACAAAAACATTCCAATTCGAAATGGGAATTAAATGAACAAAGAGGTTGCATTGAAACATTTTCAAGCGAGAAAAATTCAGACAATGTACATATTATCTGAAAATTCATTGACGATTGAGTGGAACCACCTGAAACTCATCAATGTTGCGCTCCGAGAAACTCATCGGATGTAGCATCGGATGTAGCGTCTTTACGCAAATTTGGATTCCGAAAAGGATTAGAATCCGATGATGAAGATATTTGAAGAAAAGAGCCTGGAGAGTTATTTATTTCGTGATAAATAGAAAATTGAGCAATCACGAACGGTAAAGAGATAAAGTAGAAGAAACATAGAGAATTGAATGTTGAACTTGTGTAGTTTTCTAAGTGAAACTGGTCTGAAAAACTCAATTTCAATTATTGTTCCGTTAAGAGCCAGTGTTGTCAAGGTTATGCTAGGATTACCAAAACTTTGTGCAAACTCACTCCCGCCGTGTATAGACGTCGAGTGAGGAGGCAGGAAACGTGGACCTCTAGGAGGGGGGGGGGAGGAGTGTTATTACGTTGTAACCACTTGCACAAATAACAAACCGCAAGGTCGCCGATCGTGAGAAAGTGCCTGCCGCATGGTAACCAGATGGGATAAATGACGGTGAGGTCGAGAATTAAGTGATGGCTCTAGAGAATCCTCGGCATTTCCAATGAGAAATTCGTGTGGGAGTTTATAATATTCACCACTCCCGGGCCAATGTCGAATATCATCCCCTTTTGGCCAGAAGGACAAATAAAGAACTATTCAAACTATTGAGAAATCGTGTTTTTATCTAGATACTCACCAGCCCAGATACTGAACCAGTAGAATACCAAAAATTTTGGGTATGAATAAAACAGATTCTCTGGATATGGTTGCTTTCGTTCCGACGTCAACTTAATATAAATTATATCTGTTAGTCATATTTTCCCTTCTGGCCGACAGCTTGTCGTATTCCCTCCAACCTTTATTTCTTCCACGTTGAATCTCTTTCATCTTCACAGTTTTCCTAATTAAAAAAAATATATACCTATATGTACCTAAAAAGCTCAAAAAGTGTGTTTTGCTTGATCATTTGCCCTTCTAGCGCTCTTCGGGACGATACGTATTTTAATATTATGGACTTTGTATTGTAATATGAAGTGATGGAGCCTTGTGACTGTATTGATTCAGATAGTGCTGAACAAACTACGATGAAGGAGGTTCATCTCACAAATGCTTTTGCCTGAATGGCTAGAAGGACAGACGCTTTCGCGCGTGCCTTGACGTAACTTCCCAGAGTTCACTGACACTCCTGACCGATATCCTCCTTTTCAACCCCTAGACATTTAAAAAGGCGGCTTCATTCTTCTTCGGCTATCGGGTGGCCAACCCTCCGGTCATTAGGACGTTACGTGACCGAAGAAGGGAGAAAAGCTCCCTTGGCACAATTCATACTTTTGCATCGATTGGGCATTGGGTAACCTGGAGTCGAAGTATAATTACGGCTGAAGGAGATTTTTTCGTTTTTTTTGCTTGGGTCCTTCTTTAGGGACGAAATGGAGCGGAAAAAATGATCGGAGGTGATGGTCGTGAACGCACAAATTCTAGCTCAGTCTGCCCTGGAGGCGAGACGGTGCAATTTAAGTTCGCATCAGTCTCCGCACGTAACTTTTATTGCTAGCAAGTGAGTGTGAATGTTCAAACGTGGAGCACTTATGTGAGATTTTCGAAATAGACGTGGGTTCCTTACAGATGCCTCCTGTTGAGTGTTCAGATCTCAGTAACTTCAGATAAACAGTTTCCTCAAAAGTGACAGGCTGACAAGTTCACCACCACGGTCCGTGCTGATTGGAAGATAAGTTTTACTACATTGGAAGAAATACTAACCTAGGCTCACACTGGTCAGCAACTCATCATATTCTTCTTTCTTGTCAAATTTAATTGACTTTTGACAGATGTTGATTTAAAACGTTGACTCTGACGTAATTTTTGCATCTCTTTAGTGCCAGAAACCGCAGTCTTTACAGCTTCTTCCCGGTGAGCCTCGCTTGCTCAACACTCGTTCAAGCCGCCAAAATAACGTATACGAACTGCCTGGTGGTTTAGCAACGTTTGTTCGAACACTTTACTTCATCTCCTATTCGCGGAGGGGCCCCCTCAGGCGTTTTGGCGATAGATTTCACAACGACCCGCCTATGGGAATGCGTTGATCAGCCGGTCCAAGATTTGAATCTCTAACCTCATTGGGCTGTTACACCACAGTTGACTTATAAGTTACGTAGTATTAATTACGCTATTGTGTTACGTGCTAAAATACTGTCGTATCTGTATCATAGGTATGATGAATCCGGTCTATACGATTAGGCTAATCAAATAGTCCAGTGAACAACCGGACTGGAATGAACAACGAAGGCCTGCGTGGACGTTCATCCGACGAACTTTGAAAAGAATGAAAGCAGGATGACTGATGTGGCGGAGGTTATAATCACAAATAGGTCGCACGTGGCCAACGTAGTCATCAATCACGATCATGTCAGAGCATGAGGTTGTAGAATTGTACCAACGGCCGACTACAGACAGACATTGCCAGTGATCGACCTGTATCACCTCACTCAATTTCGACCATTTATTCCCGATATGGGTGAGAAACGTAACGTTAACCTATCTGACGTGACGTCAGTCTAAACCCCCTTTCATGCGTACCTTGGGTAGTGAGCAACGACGGAAAAATTAAAGGAGTCTGTCGACTCAGGTTTTGAGGAACTCTTTCTGTTAGGACTAGTCTTGGATTATTCATACGGCGACCTGCTGCGCGTTGTGAAGTTGAATAGCTCTTGGGAGAAACTAGTTCCTGAAAGATGCAGAATGTTTTCCACGGTCTTTTTCCCTTCTTCACGGCCTGTGCATCTTAAAAGTTCTTTCTCCACACTCTTTTTACTACTGGGACCACCCTGGGGGAGGATGAAAATTGTAGACCCTTCGTCGCTTATGCTCGTACTATGAAAAAGCCGGGATAACGCTCATTCCACCCTTGTAAAGCTTATGGTATTGAACGCAAAGAAGTCAATGTTTGGCAAGTAATTTTTAAACGATTTCACCTATTTGAACAATTTATATCTAAATTATTGTCAGCTTCGATATCAGTGTTCTATTTCATCGCGGGTTGAAGGAAGGGGTGGCTCCAAATGGTCACCCCTCAACCATCCATGATCCAGGGAAAATGAGGGAAGACGCGGAGTGACCTGGCCTAGGACCTTGCCCACATTGTGAACAAAGGGAATGGATCCATGTTTTCGTTGCTGAATAACGGATAAACTCAACTACACGAAAAAAATTCGCCCTCGTGGAGAACATACTCATGGTCAGTGTATTCGAGTTGCAGCAGGACGAATTCTCGTGAATGGTGGCTGGCAATGAATACGAGCGCACTTCCCAATCACATTAGCGTGACGGAAAGAGTACATTGAAAACGCATTAGCCACGCCCTCCACTGGGGTTCGAAATCTCTTTGAAAAGCGACGACAATCGAAAAAAAGAAGTGGTAACGACCTCGCCACGTGGGTTTCGTACGGATGGTACCGCAGTTGAATGAATCAGGAATCAATGACCATAGATAGTTTGCACTCGGACTTGCAGTTTGCATAGGGATGGGATCTTTGCCATTTGTCCATTCCCCAATTCAGTGTCGCGGACGTGGTCTCGTTGAACCTCGTTGCTCCGTCGTCTATCCATCAAGAGAATGCATCAAACCTGTGACGTCACAGAAGTCGCCCATTTTCCCGTTGTGCATCGATAGTGTCTTCACTTTCATTGGAATTTATTGCTAAATTATGAAAAAAATATTACGCACAACTTGAGCGTGTGTAGCCCAAAGGTCCTAAAACAATTAACAGGACCGATATTTCTCGTTCTAGTGAAACACGTTTCAACGGTGTAAACGCCAGTCGACATCGTGACACATTTTGGCTTCCAATGAGTCAATTGAACTAATAACCGTCTTCGTCGTAAACGCATTCAGGTCATTCCTTGCTTATTGTCTCAATAGGTATCAGCAACTCCGTGGCTGTTCGCGGAGTTGATGCAAACCAAGTGGAATGGCGACGAGAACTACTAAATAGGTCAATTGCTGAAGGAATGCAGTGGAATCGAATTCGTTCCAGGCGCAATCGAAAATGATTAAGGAAGCGGTGTAGATAACCTACTCAAGTACTTTTCTAAGCTCTAGTGACTAAAAGTAATTTACTGTTTTTCTTCTGAAGCACTTAACTATTACAATACTATTTTTTATTATTTATTTACTACAGTTATGTTTTAAGTGTGCAGAATCTACAAATATCCAAAATGTCTGTCTGAGACAAAGGAAGTTCTTAAAAATGCACCAAAATTTTGACATTTTGCGCATAGAATCCGTTAAGATCCTAGTTGTCTCTAACTCATTTTCAGCCCCTCTGCCCCAAACCGTGGCAGGGTATGATTTTTTTCTAGGACCTAAGGCAAAACTGAAATAACAAACTGGTGAAAAATGGAATTTTTTAATAATTTGGAGCGTTTTTCCATTGCAACAGTCCCTCCTCTGTGCTCATCATGCTGGGTAGGGGGGCACTGAAGGGTTTTAAATGTCCAAAAACGCATCCCTGTAATTGGCCATAAAATTGCTGCCTGAGGCCAAGGCGGTTAAATTCATTTTTTACTAAAAGGCAATCTCAATTGCTTTTCAAACTTTCAAAATCACATGGAAAATGTTTCTTTCCCCTTCCGTCTCATTCCTCTTTTGTTCACCGACTGTAGAAGTCCCAGAGAGTCTGATGCAGACGTGCTGTTGTTTCAGGCACAGCTTAATACATATAATTATGTGGCGGCAGTTGATTTGCGGTCGGACGCCGCAGACGTCTAAATATGCCAGACGCCACATTACGACGCAAACGAGGCTTACCTGCGACGTTGGCAACGCACATTTTCTCCTGTAGAATCGTTTAAACTCAGTAAAAATCAGCCCTGTGCTTCTTTTTTGATAAATGTTCACTTCCACGGATTTATTTTTTCGATTAAATCTTTTCCAAATGAATAGTTATTACAATAATAAAATAAAACAGTGTGATTGAACTCTATCTCAGTCTGCAGTGAGTGGACAATACCGAGGTAACTGGGAGTGTTGTTTCTCAAAAGGATCGAGGTCAAAGCAATCTAATGAAAAAGAGAAAGAAAAGTTGGCGTTGTAACGACATTACTACGAGAACATTGCTCTTCAAAGGAATTACGCAGGCAGTTGAATTTATGAAGTTGGTTTGAACTTTATTGAATTACTAAGACTTTTGTTGTTCTGCTTGTGAGCAAGTCATGTTTATTTTCTCACAGTGAGAGATTACTAGTCGATAAAAAGCTGAAATGAGAGTGGGTTTCATCGGGTGACATTTTGGGGAAATTAGACAACGTGAAAAATTACGTGGAATATGGCATCTTCACACGCCGAGCCCGCATCCTTAGACCATACTCATAATATGGTTTGCAGCAATTGGGAAACATTGTACTTCGTATATTTACTTCAGCCAAATATACTTTGGCATGTTCTTTTGGTATATTTCAATCGTTTTTTGATTTAACAAAATTTAAGAACGTCATTGTGACCTTGCATGTGTCACTAAAATGCATTGGAGTGCTCATAATCATATCAATTTGCACCCTGTTCAGTCTTTTCGCAGGGCTTCTTATCGAAATGTAAGAATTCAATGGAAGATTATTCCCTTGGGGCGGACCATTATCCATCTTACGGGGTAGTTTAATTCAGGTTTTATCGAGAGAAAAACTCAACACTTGAGATGTGGCCCAAAAAGCCGCTAAGATAACTCGCCGTCGCTGATTGTCACTCCCTGAGTCAACTCCGGTATTATCGAACGTTCTTTCGAGGGGAATTTCCATTTGAGCGATGGAAAGTAACTTTTCAATGTCAAGTGTCGAGAGACTTGAAAAAGTTTTGAGTTGCCGAAGAAATCGGAGAGAAAGAACTTCGACGGTTTTGAGCCAAAAGTTCACAAGATGAGTCTTTTTACTTGAAGAATTTGATGAGACGCTTTCTCTTCCTTTCCAGTTAAAAAGCTTTTTCGGTTGCCACAGTAATGGTTAGATATTTTGATGTACCGTAAAATGAACTTGTGAATATTAGACCGCTGTACGAGCAGTAACTCGAGGAAGACCACAACTTCCTCGACTTTTATCTCCCTGAACGCGTTTTAATCGCATCACGTCTCTCGTGGTATTCAGATTAGCCTCTAGAGTGCACTTTTCTTTCTTTTATTCCCGGCAAAACTTGTTTTTTTGGCGGTTAAACTACCATAAATTATGTCGGTTAGACCGAAACGAACGTCAGTTGAGATGAGCTAGTCACGCTCGGGGCGAACATTCCTCCGTTTCTCATCGTCAATAACATGACATCATCGTGGTTTCAGTCAAATATGCGAATTGCAACGTTCCAGAGATAATTCCAGTCAAGGTCGGTTGCATTTTCAACTGCGCTAATCTTTAAGGTTATGTTCGTCTCGAAGAACAAGTGGATTTCGTACCTTCCAAAATGATAATTACGACCAAATGTTTTAATGCATACGTTCTAGAACTTTCACATTATGGTTGGTTATTGTGAATAATCACACAACCCCCCAAGGTTATAAGAGCTCGACCATCTCCGATCGGCCCCAAAATTTTCTTCTGAACGTTTCATGACGTCTAGAACAAAATAGGTACCTTGTCCGTCCTCACCGTAGACGAAAATATTCTAAGAATATGAAATTTTTCAGGGACCCGTTTCCGGCTCTAGTTGGTTCTAGAAACTCTTCAGCCCGATCGGACCAAATTCAGGAGAGGAGAGGGGTCAAAATGTGCATTTTGAAAAATGAATTTTCGAGATTTTTGGCGATCTAGGCGTGTGTGGTATTATTTTCGACTAAATTTTGGACGCTGAATCGATTGGAATGGATCCGGGACACGCCACACTCTGCTTTCCCATTTTCCCCATTCTCGATATTATTAACTTAGGTGTGTGGGTGTCGTTTTTCGTTTAGGTGTTTTCCACTAATTTTTGGACGCTTAATTGATTGGAGTGAATCTCCGTGCTCCTGGTCCGAGGAAAAACCAACCATGTAAACAAATTTGCAGCTTTTTTAAAATGTTTTCCTGAATAAACTTATGTAATGGTGCCAGAGGTCAACCTCACCGATCGCCCCCAAAATTTGACGCTACGTTTCATGATAATGTATGATAATGTGAGTAAGATAATGGGGAAAACAGTGAGTGTGAAGTGTCCTGGAGTCATCCCAATCGATTCAGCGTCCAAAATTTGGTGGAAAACGGTACTTCACACCAAATTTCATAAACCCACTTCCGTCATAGGTGATTATCGTAATTCCATTTGGACCCATATTATTCGGTCCGGGGTTCATTTTAATGAATTCGGCGACAAAAAGTTATTGGTTAGCGATACCCCTCTCCCTTTCCTCCCTTTCAATGCAAGTTGGATGCTACCGCCCCTTTCATGTTATACTTCTCAAGAGAATTTCGACCTGTTAAGCTCCCGATTGTTCTGCGCAAGCTTTTAAGCACTCCATCAAAACAGCGTGACAACAAAAATGGTGACACGCGACTCACGGCCTCTCATTACAGTTTCGCATGATGAAAATTTCCGTTTTTCCTAGTGGAATCTCCGCTCTTCGTGACTGTTTCCTCCCGACACGTGTCGCCTTTTCAGGTGGCGTGATGAAAACGTTCGTAAACGGGCTGTCATTTTTCGAGGAGCCTCACTTTTCATGGAACTGTAAACATGGAAAACTCTAGCTGTTCTTTCTTCATAAGTTTCTTTTTTTTCTTTTTTTTCCAATTTCGTGGGAAATATTGTGACTTTATGCTGCTTTGAAATGATTATTATCATCTTCTTTTTTTATTTATCAAGTTTTTCCCTTTAAAAGTTGAGAACGCTAAGCCATACTGCACCTAGGGGGTATACCTATCTCATTCAATTCAACCGACAAAATATTTTTTGAGGTATTGAGCCGAAATCATTCTGATAATACACAAAAAAATTGCAAAATTAAAGCGACCATAAAACCTTTTTTGCGAAATTTCGGACTATTTTTTATAATATTTAGAATTTTCAAATTAATTTCTGATATTGAGTGCCCAAGTGAAATTACTTTTGAAACCATGGGAAAGGGAGGGGGTGCTAAGATTGAAAGTGCATGGGTGAAAGTGAAAGTAAATGGGCCAAAAAAAAATCCCTTTAAAATGCTCCCAAGAATCTGAGATATGTATTTGCAATTATAAACCATTTGCGTCTTTGCTGTACCGACCTCGTTATCTGGTAGCAAATGGACGTGAAAATTAGCAGGTTCGAAAAAAAAATTTTCCCCATTTTGAAATTATTTATAAACGACAAAGGTGCGCTTTTTATCACAATTGAAAACCACCTAAAATTACAAAACACTGTGGAATTATTCGCGGCATTTATTTTGATGGATTGAACAAATTTTGGAACCGTAAATAAACACAAGGCTTCGGCTGAATCGCGGAGTATATGGTATGTAAAGATTGTAGAACAAATATGGCTTGACGGGCGTTTTAGTAATATGGTTATATCAGCACTTGAAACGTCAAATTTTTTAATTCAATTCGACACGCTTGATGTGGATGAGCTGTGACAATGTGACAGTTCCCCGATGCCCTGTTATTTCACGTAAATAAATTGTTCTTCATTCGTGCCACGTTTCCACTTTCCAACGAACTTTCAGCGTATTCAGGGCCGCGAGACGAGGCGAAGCAAATTTATGGGTAACTGCCCTCTGAGGAGTTTCGTCCCTGTCAACCTACGCACTTTTCTAATTTAAACTGATGGACGTTGTTAGCGAGCGGATGACGCGGAAAGATGAGCAATCATTTCTGAAGATGGGAGAGGGGGTTTGCTAACTGTCGTGCGCGTTGAATCATCTGAAAACTCCTGTGCGATAGTCAAGATCGAGTGACAAAGGAGAGAGATGAGATTCTGGGATACGTCCTCCCTCAAGCTCTGGGTCAGGGCCACATTTCACGCATGTGGTTTTCGACAGTTTTTAGGCGGCTCAGGACATGGGTTAGAACACCCCTTGTCAGAAAAAACACTAGTTGAAAAACCGACTACAACGAGCATTGACATAGTTTACGCTTGACCAGCTCCCCTTTTTCAGGATCAATTCTTCTTCGACACGATCCAGCGAGAGGCCGTTCAACACAACTTCCCTCGGATCGGCCCATTTATCCCGCGAGAGTAAATTTAGATCCTGTTCAACCTTTAGTGGCAGGGTTTTTCTCGGTCTTCTTTCGAAAGGTTATTATGACGGCTCCCTCATAAGGGCAGGCTTTCAAAAACAGAAGGTAGACGGCGCATTGAGCACGTGGCAGTTAAAGGGCGACTGCTGCTTTCAAGGCGGTGGTTACCGTTCCACATTGAAAGCTATAAAGGCAACGTGGCACAGCAACACTCCATTTTCTTCCATTCGAACCCTTAGGCCTAGCTACTATTGTAAAAAAATGCAAATAGCATCGTAATCTCAAGGTTAAGAATATTTTATTTTTGCTAATAAAATGAATATGGGTTAAACTTCATGTTAGTGACTGAATCCTCTGATCCTCCTACGTTCGTGTGCCTAAAACACGTAATCTTAACTTAATTAATTTGTCCTCCAAAACACATTGAACCTCACCTCAAATTGTAGTTTTTTTTTATTATTATTATTTTATTTATTTATTTATTTTTTTTGCTAGTTAATTTTAATTAATTTTATTAATTTAACTTGACATTTTTTTATTTAGAAAATTAGAATGTGTCAGCAACACGACAGTAAACTTTTCTTATTTGCGTTATTATTGAGAATCTCACGACACATGCTTTGAATTGATGGCACCTCAAGTGTATGTATTAAATTACAGGCATATTAGATGTAGGTAATAACTTCCTATGTCCAAACAATTGTAGATTATTGCACGCAGAAACACTTGTATCATCCCACTGATCATTCACCCTGTGATGTATGCTCGGATAGGTATAGGAAACCGTAATAACGAACGCGTGTTAATACAACCTCATGTCAATTTTCTCATCATTAATCATTGGAATAAAAGACAAAGCCAATAAAAAAGTTCAATCTTTCAATGTTAGTGAAAAAAGTGAAGTGGTAAGACCGAAGAAAGGCTCATTTACAACTCGTATTACAACACTAAAAAACATAGGTTGATTATTTAAGGAATAACCAACCGAAAGCTAGGAGCCGGTTGCAAATTGGTCCCTTTTTGATTATTGACGCCGAGAGTAACTCAAAAGAAGGGCGGGGGCTGGTTAAATTGTTAACTCACTGCAGATAGGGGAGAGGAAAATGGATTATGGAGCGAGCAGAGTGGAAAATAACCGGGATTTAATGGAGACGAGTGGAACTCGGGGTGTAAAAGTTTTAATTTATGACGACCAGGTTTACCACGTGCGCAGTAGAATAGAATATCCGCGTTTGTATTGATTAGTGCCCTTCATAGGTGGCGTGGACACTGGTAGTGAGTGGCCTTGTATATAGTACAGTTTAGGAAGTATATAGGAGATCCGAGCTAATGTGACACATTTTTCAGAAAAACAGGAGTCATGAATGAGATTACACACTGCCCTAGAATGGCAGGAAGGACGTGGGGGTACACAGAAGGTAGAACCATACATACGCCCACTTTACTTAATTACTAGCACTGGTCGCTTGAGGCGCTAACTGGTCAAGATTTGGGACCGTATTATACCAACCCTCACAAGGCAGGTCCCCTGTAGGAGGGTCACCCTTTACGGGGATCGCAGCACTACCGCTAGTCTACAACCACCTTGGTTGCTTGACCTGAGAAGTCCTTGTTTCTAAATAATACCAGTTGGTTGGTTGCACAATCCGCTCCTGGCCTTTTTCGAAATGAAGATTGAACAATCTGTATTCCCGCCAAAGGACCTCAGACTTCCAGGAGTCCTATGAGCCTAGCAACCACACAAACCCAATCAGTTATAGACTTATCAGAATACACACTTGATCCACTGATTTCTTATCTTCCCTACCACCCAACTTGTGTTTTTCGAAAAATAGATTTTCGAGATTTTCGGCGATGTAGGCGTGTAGTATTATTATTTTCCACTAACTTTTGAACGCCGAATTCAATGGGACATGTCCCAGAACGATTGGCGCCCTCCGGAAGAGGTTGTGGGTCAAAATGGGTATCAGTCTACCTACTACGATTCTGGATTTTGAGATTTCTGGTATCTTGGCGGGTGGGGTATCGTTTTCCACTAAGTTTTGGATGCTGAAACGATTTAAATGAGTCCGGGTCACTCCGAATTCACTGTTTTCCCCCATTTTCTCCATGCTGCTGGTTGGAGTAATAACCAACCCCCCATGAAAGAATTTGCGGTTTTTTAATATCTTTTAAATCTATTGAAGAAAACAAAACAGATCAACACTATTGCCTCATAGTTTCCTCAACTACTCCATCAATTGACCACCTCTTTTAATTATCGTTATAACAGTTATTACAAGCGCTTCTTATTTGTTATAAATTTTATTTTAATTATTCGATGATCTCAACTGTTTGGTTTCTTGTTCCAGGTTGGTACCGTGTTGTGGCTTAACAACATTATAAGGTTGCTCGTCCAATGCAGTAAGTTCTCATTACGTGGTTCTTTCCTGTACATTCGAGTTAAATTCGCCTGTCCAATTATAAATGGACGATAATGTGTTTGATTATTTAAAGAAACTAATAGTGATTGACTCTTAGGCGAGTGGTGGTACCCGATTTGCTTCTGTTTTCTCTGCATATTTATATGATTCAGTGGAGCATCCAGTGGAGTAAGGGTAAGTTGAGTGAAAGCTTGTGCGTAACCGTGGCAAGACTTCCGGAGGTTTCGGTCATCATTCATTGGTTGTCTCGTCAAATTGAAAAAAAAAGATGATTCGGATGAGCGCAACGTGATTGATTACAGCGTCAGATTCAATTACTCTACATTGAAAAAAGAGAAGTATACTCGTGATGGACCGCCTGTCACAGTGGTGGCTTGTGGTGTTTTCCTAGCGAACTAACCGGCTGCACTGTACAACTGTACCAACTAAGTGGAACGCGTTGTGGTATCTGATCGTAACCTTTGGGAAGTTGGCGGCGAGGAAGACTGTGCTCACCCGACCGTGGGGGCCCTAGAACCTTCCTGTCTCTTTGGGAGATCTTGAGATGTGGATGGCCTCCATCCACCGTTCCCAAGAGCAAGGTACATTCTACCTTCACTCGGTCCGGAACTTATTTTTAGATCGAGATGGAAAGCACTCGAGCTATTACTGGCGGTGGAAAGCGCTACTTTACGAGCGTAGAACGATTTCTTCTTAAACTGTATTTCGAGGGTTGATGAACGTGTCAGAACATGATGAGAAATATCCGGAAATAGCGGAACATTCGACGCTGCGGACGATATTAAACATATCTCATGATGTATCCATCCTTCTAAAGGTTCTAAAAGTATATTTTCCTAGAGTTTGATTAATCATGTTAAAGCGCTACATATACGCAACGTTATTAGGAAACTACCTTGGTGAGGCTACAGGTCAAATTTTATGTAGAACTTGTTATCTACAATGTGTACTCGTTTTTATTCAATTTTAGAAGTCAATTAGAAGTTATAAATTACCATTTTCTTTGTTGAAAGCCCGTTAGCATGACGGAAATGGTGACAAATTAATGTAGTAATTGATAAGAACTATAAATGAGCTACAGCTCAATTTCTACAAAAGTTTTCAATCAAAATTTAATCACCCAATCTATCATGATTAGTTCATTAGTAGGTCAGCTCTGAAAAACAATTGAAATTGCAGGAGTCCTATGTAATCCTTCAATGTTTTCCTGGCTTTAGGCGACGTAACGTAACTTCTGTTTCAGCGGTTTCTTTAACCATCAGATCTGCCAAATGTGTTGGATAATACCAACTGGTTAAAACTTTTGTTTGTGAATTCGAGCCATCTCTTACAATCCTTCCAAAGAAATGCTCTACCCTCAGCTCGGACCCTTAAAAAGAGGTTTACAAGTTGGGTTACTGCCAGGAATCTTTGCTTTCTTAAGAGATGAAAGGGGTTTTAACTGCTCTGGAGATACATTAGCCTCCTCTAATACAAGTTTTATCAGGATGTTGTATCTGCCAGGAAGAAAGATCTTGCTGAAATTCGCAGCACTCGTGACTTTTCCATTAACAAATTGTAGTTGTTTTCATTAACTCATATTGGTATATTATTCTTTGAATATTAAATCCATGTCATGCCTGATGGACACAGACTTGCTTGAAAATGTTACATTGTGCGTCCCAAGTCACAAAAAAGTTTAATTTAAAAAAAAAAAGTTGTTTTTTGCAATGCGAATTTTTATAAATATCTGAAATTTAGGTCAGCCACTTTATTAAGGTTTTATTTATCGAAACATGACCTAGTTAATAAAGAAGACGTATGTTTTGCGGAATAGCATTTCTATATTTGGGGCAAGGAGTGTGAAGTGTCATTTTTCACTCTATTTGGACACTGAATCGATTGAGATTGGTTATGGACTGATCGCCGTTTACTGGTACCCGTGGCAAATGGCTTCTTTTTTATTGGAAAAGAAGCACAGCAACGCAGTACTTTTGCAGCGTTTTTACCTTCCCTTCCGTCATCCTATCGGAAGTTACAAATTGTCACAGGTTTCTATTTTTATTGCGTAATAATTTCTAACCCGATCGTCGATTGGAATTTCAAATGAATCCCTCGCCCGTAGAAGGAAGACATTCTGCCTGGCGAGGGCCTGGCTCATTAGCTGCCCGTTCAACGGGAGCACACTTGTCGCCTCGTCCACTTCCACATTTTCCACGACTAGTTGATTCTGGAATGTGCCCCTAGCTTCGAGCTTTGCGTTGTATTTTTGGATCCTGGCAAGCCCGTAGATTCTATTTAAGGTCACGGAGATACAAAACTTTCACCCTCGTTTCCGTCAAGGTTCATCGTAATCGGTTCTCCAATAGAGTCACGAGCAGTCCAGGCCCAAAGAAGTCAGGGCGATCCTGAGGAGTCACAGAAAAAACATCAAGAATTTGACTCGTAGAGTCAAGTTCAAGTTGAGAAAATGAGTACAAAGCCACTTTTGGCCTCTTCTTGCCAGGCATTTAGTTGGCAGAGAGGACCTAACGGACTGGAATATATCTATAAGTGTGGTTCACATTTTTGAAATATTCTCTTCGTCCAGTCAACGTCTTGTGGTGAGCGACAATCCGTCCAAATCTCATTTCGATCGGTTCCGCGTCAAAAATTTAGAAGAATTTGATTCCCCACTCGCCTAGAATCTGCAAGGATCTCAAAAAACCATTTTTAAAATCAAACGAAATGGAATTTTTTGGTCATTGAAAGCCTGATATAGAACCATGGTCGATTCTGAATCCAAAATGACTTGACTGAAAGCGATTTCCATTTCTTTCCTGGCAGGATGCTGTGCAGGAGAGATTCACGTAGCACTCACGCCAGAAAGTCGAATAAGTATATTTTTCTCGAGACAACCGACAGTAATCGGAGGTTCGATTATCCACGACGTAGTTGGAAAGTATTTTGACGCGTAGTTATTTCCACGTCATGAGCTCGTCGCGTGATTTGATCGTTTCCATTGCCGTCAAACCATCGGCACTCAGTGCCCTGTAATTCCCTGGGAAAGCTGCGTCGCTCGTTGAAGGTACCGAGATAATCCGTGATTTTTGGCGAGGACAGCGGAAAGGGGAGGGGGTGCGAAAGCATTCACTTCACGGAAGTTCTGTGGGATTCAACGATGCGATTGATTAGATTCCATACGATGTGGTCAAATTTAGAACTATTATCGGTGCTTTAGCTCTATTTTCACTCAAAATTTGGCGGCACCATCATGTGGAGGAGGCTTTGAGGTGTTGGTAGTAGAGATGCCCAGCATGGTTTTGGGTTAATCGACCATTTGATTATGATGTTCGGGTTATTCTGGTTCCGGATCTATCTTAATCGATTCAGCGTCCATAATTTAGTGGTAAATGGTACCCCACATGCCTAGCTAGGTACCCAAAAATCTCGTAAACTCAAAATACACATTTTCACCCATAAGCCGCTACCTCTTATTTGAGCGATTGGCCTTGAAGACCAACTTGATCCTAAAGGAAGTTACTATCCAAGATTTCAAATTTTTTTCAAGAGTTCCTACGACCTTATACGGCTTAGGGAAATTTTGGTTTTGTCATTTAGTTATCTCAAAAAACAAAACATTAATTTTTGGGCAACTCGCACTCATTGACCAAAGATTAATAAACAATAAAAAAAAACGCGATTTAAAAAAAAAAAAAAATCTGCTTTTAGACGATGGGCGATGGGCCTTACACTCCATGCCTCATTCATTTTGAGGGAGCCTGGTTTGACTTGAGGAACATAAATTAAGGTAGAGCCTTTCTGTTAGAGGGTATTTGGGCTCATATTTTGGACATTTTTATCGCATAAAATATTTTAGCGAACTACTTTTTTTTTCAAATGAATAGGCCTTTAGTAGGTACATGTAAGAACATGTCGGTCTGAGGGGCTGTGTTATATTTTTGGCTCAGCTTAGAGAGCGGTCATGATGTTGGGAATTACTTTAGGAGATGACCTCTAGGATCTAGGAGGAAGTTACTCTGGATTTGGGTTAACACCTTCAGGGTGAAAGGGGCTTTTTCGCGCGGGACCGAAAAACGGGACCTGGCGGAGGCGGGAGGTCGCCATGTTGACCGGGTGGGGGTGGGCCCTCGTGCGGGATCGATAGGGCGAACGGCGGAGGACGCGGGACTGCGGGACGCGGGGAGGGCGACGCCAGCGCTCCGAGCCGGCTCCCGCGAGCAGTTGAGTCGTGACCGCGGTGCTTGACAGGTTGCTATGCCGAGTATGACCACCTCGCACGGCGGCATACTTTACTACGTGGTCAAAGTGCCCAAAGACGAGCCGGCGGGCGGCGAGCCGTGGACGCCCGGGCAGAGGAGCTTCGACGAAAAGGCCGTCGTCGCCTCGTCCACGCCCCTCCTCGGCAACCAACCAGAATCAAGGTGCTCCCACTACCCATTTTTCTCAAAAATGTGAGAAAAAACCAAAATTGTCAAAAATTTGCATCAAGTGGTTTGTTGCGTGATCATGTGTAGTGCTTAAGTGTCCGCTGCTTCCTTTACCGTCCGTTGAGGTAACCATATCTCCTTCACGACTTTATCTATTTTTTTCCAATTTTCAAAAAATTGATGTAGAAAAAACCTCCCCTACCTAAACTCCGGAAATAATACATTGCCAGTAGGTAAATTCCTTTCCAGTTGAAATTTTAATTTTTAGCTCTACAGGTAACCATTTTTATTTTTGAGTCAGAAAAATAATTTCTGTTTCCAAATCATCCAAATCCTAGTACTTTTACTAAAACAACGCATTTAATTCATAACATGAAAATACGAGTAAGTTGAAAGGAAAGGCACAAAATCATTGTTATTCTTATGCAATTCCGCCTTTCTCAGATAATTGCCGGCACGTGCTTTGGGCGTATAAGTACTTTTTTAGGACTGACAAAAAAAAATTGTTTCCCCCGAACAGACGTAGTTTTATACGTGATTCGTAACCCTCTTACTTGATTCTTCCTTTGGAGCGCATTTTCGTTAGTTTTTTTACTCTCCCGTTGTTGTCTATGACCATTCATGATTGATTGTTGGGTGGAATGCGTAAACAATGTGTAATTCAAGAGGGCTGAAAATGAGCGAATTGAAGGTAGGAATCGATTTCTGAGGGACTTCAGCCGTTAGGGAACTCTCGTCAGTCTCAGGCAGGAACTAGTTTAAGCTCGTTACTTTAGTTGGATTCACTATCGAGTTTCTGACACTTTTTTTTTTTGTGAAGAACTCAACATTTCCGTGGAGAAAGTTTCCAGCCTACCTGATTTCGATGCATGGATTAAAAAATCTGCTCTTACTCCGTTTATAGGCCGCATCAATTCGAGATTAGCAGCTAATCTTCTGTCAAACGAAACGTTGAAAATATTAGTTTCACTCGCCACAAGTGGAGGTAACCACAGAAGGAATTAAACCAATTCTACGATTCCTCCGGTTTCGAATTCCATGTCGAGCGTGCTCAATCGTCAATATTCCATCGCAGGTGGTCAGTGACGGTCTATTTCGAAACCCTTCAAGGCCAATGTCGACTCGATCGATGAACACGCGTCATTTTCGCCGAATTTCCGAAACGCAGTGTTTTAAGAGTTTTTACGAAATCATTAGACTTATATAAACGCTACTGCAAATTTGCTACTGCCATGAAACGCTGTCATCACTCATAAACAGAGCCATTTACAGAATAAAAACCTGAATGCTCTATACAGCGGTTTGACCCATCAAGTCATCAAAATCCTTACATCTCAACTTCGGGGAGGATTTTTTTTTTTTTTTTTTTTTTAGCTAATCTAATTTTTCTGTCTGACCCGTTGAAAAAAAAATTAAACGATTCTATTTTTGAAAGAACCAGTTTGCTCGGGCGAAACTTTATTACTGTCGAGTTTCTTCTGAGCCCTCGTACAATCCAATTCCAGCCAGCTCGTCCGTCTTCCCAGTATAAACAAGACACAGTTTCCCTTTCATCCTTATTGGAAGGATGGTCCCTTTTTCGTTATATTTTCGCCCACAGTGTAAACTCCGTCTTTCCAGGCACGTTGCCAAACCATACAAATGTCCGAAGAGGCGTTCGCCAATTCAGAGCGGCATCAAGGCTTCACTCAAGACTCTGCACTTTGTTTTGTTAATGAAGAAAAGATGGGGAGAAGGATAGCTTGGAGAGAAATGTATAACATTTGACTACCTCTGAGCTCTGGATACCTTTTTCCGGTCTCATAACAAATTCACACCGACTGCTGTACAATTAGTCCTTCTAATTTGTGGCTTATTTCAAATTCGTACATCCCTTCCCTTTTTCCATTTTCCAGTAACCCACCAATTGCCAAGAATCCGAGGTCATGTATACCTATGTGTTGGAGCCCAAATGAATTTTTCAGGGCCCTGAACAAGCCCTTTTAAATTCTCCGAAAACTCCACAATTTTGGTACTTGTAAACACTCGTATTCCGTTTGGACCGTAGTTTCGCCCGATTAATAAGCCTCAAACGTAGGTGATATAGGGGGAAAATGAGTTTTTGATATCTTTTCTCTATAGTCTCCTCTGTGTACAGTTTGCTTGAGGTTAAACGCTGACGCTCCTATGTGCAGCCGAGAGCAGCCTACTAAGGCCCAGGAGAAACGAGAAGAATGCTGCCAAATATTACCCAAGATTTCTTGATATTTTATGAACACATGACAGATTGTGGCTTTCGATGCATGACAAATTTTTGGTTCTGTGAAGAGAAATTGTGCGATACAAATATTCGGTGAATTTATAGCGATGAGGAACCTTTTGTAAAGTGATTTTCTCTGGTGTGGAACCCTCTTTTCTTCTCATTTAATTGGTTGGATAACACAGCTTTGAGAAAATGAATAGAAAATTCTTTGTTTACGTAAAATCCAATCAACACCATATAATTAAACTCGGGCGCGGGTGACTGTGCAGAGTTCCAACGGAAGACCAACAACCTGGTAAGGTGGATTAAAAGTTACGTGGTCGGCTGGAGCTGCACAATGGGGATAGTTCGCGAGCTCGGCGCATTGAACAGAGGGGGAACACCCTCAATGAGGGCAAATATTAGTTTTTACCCCAATTAAATTGAAGCTATACGGCCAAAGTTGGTTTCTACCTAGTTGGCCCATCGGACCTGAGTTGGTGGACGAGTGTTGAGGTGAGAACGCTCTATCGGCGCTTTGTGAAAACGTCGAATATTTTAGTTCCTATTTGATACCATTCATGGCATTTCTCCAAGTTTTATTTACCCTTGAGCAGAAAAACATTAAATTTCAATTAACAGAAAGAACTCTTTTTGAAATTATCGTAATGAATATTATCTCCGCACCTCTTATCTTGAAATGTGGAATAAAGCGCTGAAGAACAAGGCTGTGACATCAATGTTTTGCCTCTAAATTTATGAATAAAAACAGTTTTCATGATAAATTAAGTTTTACTTGTGAACTCATCAAACGTATTATTTGATATTTTTCTTCTTTCCCCTCCAAGTTCTTATCACTCTCATTGAACAGACCTTCCTTCCTTTTCACTTAGTTGCTCCCTTGTTTGTGACACTTAATCTTTCTCGTGTTTTGTGTTACGTTTCGTTCATGTCTTACAATTTAATGCGATTTTTCTGAGCTATATCTCTCTACCATCTACTTGTATTTTGAAATCTACAATCTATTTTGGAACCTTTTTAAGCCATTCAACCAATCGATAATACGAGTCTACGGGCGTCTTCTTTACCAAATTTGTAGCTTAATTTTATTATACCTCTATATTTTGTCGGTATTATAGCTTTATAATGATTAAAGATAACTAGTAATAATATTACCAGGTGCGTGTTGTATTCAACTAAAATATTGAGGTAAATAATGCGCTAGAAGTGGAGAACTTTATAATGCAGTAAATCAACGTTATGAGCAGGATAATTTTTTTACCGACGTACATAGGCGATAATATTTTTCAACGTTGACTCAAATTACTCTCAGCATTGTACGCATTTTTTCAGGCATCTGGGTTTTGGCTTGTAGAAGTAACCTGAAGGCAGTCGTTCCTCCCGTTTTCGAGAGACTGTTCGACGTCAGATCGGACTTGATTGATGAGACCGTCGGATCCGACCAAATTGCCGATCAATGTTAACCAAGTGGATGCCAACGATTCGTTGGGAGTGAGGTTTTGGATTTGATATACGAGCGCGTCTCTGACGGCGTCCATTTGTCCCAAAGATTCTGCTCTTGTGGCGTCGGCCCTCTCGATGATGCATTGCTTGCTTGCGGGAGTAAGCGTTCGATCGGCGTTGACTTGGCTCGAATAAATGGCGAGCCTGAGGTTGATGCTGCCTTTGCCGACGCCGACGCCCCGGTTGACCTGGTTGACGGCTGCTTGTTTCGTCACTGGGATGATAGTTGGCACTTGTGGAAGGGGCAGTGGTAGGTCTGGGAGTAGCTTTGCTGACACGCCCTGAAACCAACACAAATTATTCTCATTATTATTATTATTATTATTATTATTTTATTTCATATCCCAGCTTGAACCAGTTTCCATGACGCAAGCATGCAAGTTTTCTCATCCAACCCTTCCCACAGCTGCCCCTTTGTCAGAAGGGTGGTCAGCCACCATTTTGCTGTCCATTCTTCGATGTTTTTGATAGATTGGCCCAGTGTGATTGTTTCGCTGCTCGCCCTGAAGCTAGGTCATCTGCGAAAGGCTGGTGTTGTTGCACTACCTACAGTAATTTGTATACACATGTACACTCCCGTGTGGCCGATCTTCTCCAATCAGCTTAAGCTCAGAACAAACATGGTTCTGCTCGATTCAAAAATATATGCATATCTTTGAGCAACAAAATCAAGATATGTACGTGTAGCTCTGGCAATCTATTTCATAGTGTAACATAAGACCTTCAAGAAAATGCGGCCACGAGAAAAATAGGATCTAACAAGTACAAGAAAATGAGGCTCCAGTAGCTTCTGCCATTTTGGGAAGTCTGATTTTAGTGGGAGACCCTGGGAGAGTGTGTTAGCAAGATTAGTCTTTGCTGGTAGCGCTGGCGTGGGCCTTTGTGTGCCAATAAGGATTACTCTCAATTATTTCCTAAATCCTTCAAAAAGTCCTATGTTTTGTACAGGAGGTCATAGGAAGTCGGGTTTTCTGCCGGTTAGCTACGTCATCAGTCCTCCAAGGACAAATTGACAGCAGACATAATAATCCGCAGAAGCTACGGCAGGTCAAAATGGCCTCCACGCCCCAGCGGCCATAGGCGGCGTCAGCAGACTAGCCAACGTTTGCAATTCGAAGACCCATATACTCCACCCAAAACACGGGAAAAAGGGTCCTTGTACATTGCAAACTCCCAGAACAGAAATTTGACCTCACACTGCCTTCAGTTCAGTCCCATATATACGAAATTTCACTTACCGACAGGACGATGCTGACAACGGCGACTAAGAAAAGAGAAAAACGAGCCATTTGAGCGATTTGAACCAGTTCAGTGGTAAAACAAGATGCTCCTGGGGCTCCTCAGCTTCTCGGCCCTTCTTTATACCACCATCCAGCAACCTACCTCAATAAATTACACCAGTCAACGAGGAAAGTCAACATTACGAGAGTGTTCCCCAACCGATATCTGCAGTCATGTAGACATAAGTGTTTGAACAATAAGCGGATCTGCGTTAATATTTGATTACACGGCAATAACTTAACTTTATATGTGGATTTTGTTCGAGGGATTTGTCGCCATAAAAAGGCCAAATTGGAAATTTTGCAGCAGTGAAATTAAGAAGAATCAATGCACACTCGTAAACTGAAGGGTTCAACTAGATTCCTTGATCGACTCCTCCTCTCATTCCTCGACTCGATCATTATAAGTTGATAAGAATCGCCATAGGTGACCATGATGATTGAATTTGCTTGTTTTCCTGAGATTTGATAGCTTTCAGCACGATTATAGAAATTCAGTCAACATGCAAACACCTTCAAACTGCGATTTCGGTCCTCATTGGTAAAATTACGGAAAATCCTTAATTACCTCACAAGATGAGAAGTTCAACCCTTGGTGAAATCAAGCCAGAACTTGATCAAGCGCTAAAATTGTTATCAAATTCTTGACCACTTTCTGTTTTTAAACATAAATTCGGCCCATCCATAACAGCGCTGGAGAACTTATCATAACCCAGCAGTACACTGTTTACTTCTGAACAGAGAAAGCTGCAGTGAATAAGTTATTACTGAGGGTATCATTTTCATGATTCTTACTCAGTGAATGGGTTTTGATCTAGGAAAAGAAGGAACAACTGTTTTGTTCGCTACTTGATACCAGACATCATGTTCCTGCACCAAGTTTTGTCACACTAGTTACTTCTTGCCTGTGAAAGTCAATGCAGTATGCATGGATAACATATATACATATTGGCGTGGTCAGAAGGCGATGTTTGGATGAGTTTTATAGAGATCACAACTCATTTTCATTCACTATAGAAATGAGGAAGCAGGTTTTAAAGATATTGGCGTTTGAATCCGTATTCTGGTGGTCTTCCGAGGACTATGTGCGGCCTGATTGGCTAGCCTGCTGAGAGTCGCCTATTGCCGCTGTTCTGAGGGTGCATCTGAGCCATGAGTGCCGCCGTATTCTATGTTAGCTTCTACGGATTATCCGAGATGTCATCAGTTTGTCCAAAATGGCTGATGACGCGTTAGGCGAATGGAACTCACACTTCCTTTGACCTCCTATATGTTGACCTCCAAAATGTTGTTCGCGTTTTTATGGTAAATAGATTAGCCTTCAGGAAAAGGAGCTGTGAAGCTTCTGGATGGTTGTTCCTTGAATAATCAGCGTATGTTTTCATGAGCGTTTCAAGATGTCTAGATCAAAATAAGCAAATGTCCTTCCTGATATACCTGCACAAGACTGTGCCTGAGGCCAGCAAGGTTCATTACAGTCAATCCTCGTCAATATTTTGCGCTAGATCATCTGGGAGCCCTGTACTATGGCTCTATGGCTTCCTCGTATACGCACCCCACCCTCTTCGGCGTTCCCAGGATGGCAGCAATGTCCGTCCGCCGTCTACGCCAATTTATGGTTGTAGAAAATTTTCTAAAAATCTGAAATTTTGGTCAAGGACCCGTTTCCGGCTCTAATTGAGCCTTGAAACTTTTCAGCCCTATCGGACCAATATTGGGGTAGGGTTAAGGTTTTCAGGTTTTCCAAAAAATGGATTTTCAAGATTTTCGCCGATCTAGACGCGTGGGATTATCATTTTTCACTGAATTTTAGATGCTGAATCGATCGGAATGGGTCCGGGAAACTCCACTCTCACTGTATTTGCCATTTTCCCCATGCTCCTGGTCCGAGAAATAACAAACCCCTGTAGGAGAATTTACAGCTTTCTTTCATTTTCTTATTCATTTCTGTTTCCTGTGTTTAGCAATTGGCAGGGGGAAAAAAGTCAAATGCTGGTTCCTGAGGAAAACTTCTTCGTTCTAAATAATGATTAGTTGCGTGGGAGGAAACCAAACAGGATATCGTTGATGAATCAAGTTTAATTCTTAATTTATTGACAGAGCTAGACTTGAAAACAGTGCTGTAGAGGAAATCTCTTAAGCCCTACTTGGGCAGGGGCGGTTCATCGTCTGCTGCATACAGCCGCACTTGCCTTCCTGAAGAGACTGGTTCGTCTCTTCTACGATTTGGCTGATGAGGCCGCCGGGTCCGAACAAATTGCCCATCAAATTCACCCAAACTGCCGCCAAAGAATCAAGAAGGCCCAGGTTGAGGATTTCGTCGACGAGCGATTCCCGAACGGTGTCGATTTGTCCGTTACATTCGGCCCTGGTCGCGTTGGCTCGCTCCGCGATGCATTGCTTGCACTCGGGAGTTAGAGTTGGGTCGACGTTGACAAGTTCCAGGTGAAGAGAAATCATCGCGTTTATTTTGCCTCTTCCGATGCCGGCGCCGCGGTTGATTTGATTGACGGCAGCTTGTTTGCTCAGCGGGACGAGAGTTGGTATGCTTGGGAGCAAGTTGGGAATCAGGCCTGCAGAAACCCCCTGAAATTGGAACAACGTTTGTGTGAAAAAAAAAAAAAAGATTACTATCAAAATAGAGTCTAGGGAATCTAGGTAGCTCGTCGCAGTCTTGCTGAACTCATGGGTAGACCTTCTCAATAAATCTACAGGCCATGTTGGGCCAAGTTTGAGTTTCTCAACCAAGAGTGTCAACAAAATCACATCAGATGGCCCAAAATTCACTTACCGACAGGAGGATGGTGACGACAGCGACTGAGAAAATAGAAAAACGTGCCATTTTGCAATTTGAACCAGTACAGTGGTAAAATGAACCACTTCCCAGCTTCCCTGCCCTCTTTATACCACCAACCAGCAGCCTACCTTAATAAATTACACCATTCAACAAGTAAAGTCAACATTACGTGAGTCTTCGCTACCTGATCATGTTAACAGCTGTTCCATATTTTTCGCACACTATCTTTGAAAACGTTCAAACAATTTAACAAACTGATGCGTGTTAATATTACATAATCTTCATTTCAAAACAACATGACGGCAAATGTGGATTTTTCTTGGGAGATATTCCGTAATGAAATTTCCGAGTAGCTGAAATATTGGCCGTAGGTGCCGAGTTGCTGAGATATCGGCCACATTGAATCCATTAATATCATTGTATCAAGCCCACTGTTCCTCCAAACTTTTTTTTTTTTTTTTTACCCGATTGGCCTGAAACCCGCCTAAATGGAGTCGAGGCCAAAGTACAGATGGAAATAGTACTCCAAAGTTCCATATTCTCCGAAAATCTCGATAACCACTTGAGGGATACCTATTTTTACCAATTCTCTCCCTCCATTATGGGTGATTTAGTTGAAATTGGGATGGAACCAATTAAGGCCAAAGCAGAGTATTCTGAATTTCTAGAACATTTTTCGAATTGCTTCAGTCACTCCTCAGTCAGCCGGTGGAAATTTAGGTTTTGGAATCTACACACATTGAAACAAAAAAGTGTAAGTTTGTGGAGGATTTTTTTTTCTTACACAAATACAAAATAATTATTCCAACAAGAATGATAAACTAAAAAAAAAATCGGTCGAATCGAATTCTTCGTCTTCTTTTGTGTGATCGTTGCTTTCCTAAGGACTGCCGTCGCGTGACCGGACTTCATAAAACACTGGCTCAGTCCATTAGGGATATCAAGGAAGAAAGATGGAATATAGTAGCCGAGCAGGACTAGGTCAGTGGGTAGGCAGCAACTCCCCTAGTGTTGAAGCGGTGCTCTTGCGTAAAGTTAATCTGCATCGTACTTAAGCCATCTGATAACGACTAGGGTCCTCGAAATGTAGGTAGTTACGCTTGGTTTGAGTCTCAGTCTTTTCTTTTCACTCTCTTCTCTAATCCACTGAGTAGAGAGAAGCGCGAGCAGAGCATCGATCAAAGAGAAAACCACCAAACCAAACTAGTATGACTTCTCTACTCATACCCATTCACCAATCCACCCCCTTACCCACTCTTTTAACCTCTTTTCCTTCTTTTGTTTTCACTTATCAAATCCACAACTTTAAATAAAAAATAGTACCAACTATAACCACCAATTTGGGCCCACTCGAGCAGAAAATAGCACGTCGTCATATATTTCGTCTTGTGTATCTCAATAAAGTACCTTGAAAACCCATTTTTATCATAATACCCGTAGCGAGCAATTTGACTGAAAATAAGTTAGGAATCGAACGGAGTCTATTTGCATAATATCACTTTGCGGGGCATATTAACTGGTGTTTTTGGCTCAGCGGGCAGACGCTTTGGGTTTTGAGTTTACAGTTTGGGGAAGACTCTTAAAGTACAAATTCAAGGGTTTCAACTGTCTATAAGAATAATATAAGAAAAGGGAAATGGGTGTGGGATGGAGAACGAAAAGTATTGATGGGTTTGTGCGGTTTGGTTTTGCTGCTTTGCGATCGATGCTCTGATCGGCCTTTACTTTGGACTACCAGCCTTTGATTCTTTAGCTGGCCTTCCTCGTTACTCTTTGTTCCTCTTTTTCTGTAAGCCAACCGTAATTCAAAAGAAACCGGGTCTATAATCTGCTCTTTCCAATTCTTCATAATTCTAAACAATTGCAAGCCACCCAACGGTAGTCAGTCCTAATCGTCATGGAAAAGGAGACTGAAAGGTTGAAGCCCCCGTGCAGACAATTCCCTGGTCAACGACACTTGCTCCAATGGTTTCTCGTTATCCACCGTAGCGAGCTGAGGTAGAAATCCCATCTTGAGCCTCGAAGCTTCCACTTTGTAGGCGTAGGCGAGTTCATGCTTTGTCCCAGCATGACTAATTAAGCGTAATAGTCAGCCTCCTGGAAGGAATTCCGGGCGAAGAGCTAGAACCGAGGGCCGTAGACGAAGGTCGCCTTTTCTCCGCCGATGCGGGAGGTGACTTATCCGGATGAACCTAACCTGTCGCGGCATTAGTGCAAAAATGTTTTTTTTTTTTTTTTTTTGCGGAATTTCCTGGCAAAAAATTAGTTAACTGTGTGGTTTTCTTGTTTTTTATCGGCATTGTCTCTTCTAATTTTCGCAATATACATTTTTTTTAGGAACATCTCAATTTTGTTGAATTTACGTCAGCAAAAATAAATGTTGTTTTATGTCTCAGAAAGACTTCAGTCGTAAAATGTACATTGGAAAAGGCGGTCGATACTTGCGGCTAATCAATGTGATGGTCTACTCCAATGATCTTCTAAGTTAGGTGAGATAGCGAACTTTCGAATTGGCTATCGCGAGTGACCTATCGATGTTGACCTTTTCCTACAACGAAGAGCTGGCTGCCCATTACTGTAGCAAAAGGCTACGACGCGAACTTCCCGATAGTTCATAAATGGGAAAAGTCGAAAACAATGGTAGATTAGAAAATGGATGGTTGGTTCTCATAGCACTTGCGACCAGTACCTATAGGCAGAACGCTAAGTTTTGAGACGGAGAATGCCCAGTTTTGCGTTCGTAGTGGTTTGCGAACTCAGTTTTTGGAACTTTCCAAATTGCATGTGCATTTAACAACGTTTTCAGTGCGTTGCTTTCCTTGGCTTAGCACTGTTGTGTTAGTTAGGTTCCGTCTGGGTCTGTTTCTGTGTACACAGGGGGAGGTTTCCCTAGGACCAGGTTAGGCAGCGAAGAAAAGAATGATTCTGTTGGTTATTTCAATGATTCTGATGATACTTACAAGACTATTATGTAAAAATACTTTTTACTCATCCTTACTATACATGAAAAAGTGATAATAATGAGACAAAAATGCAGATGCGCGTTACTGGTACTTCATGGCTTGTTTTTAGCCACGTAATGGTGTGTTTGAAGCCATATTTTGTTCAGTAGACTTCACTCAAAACTACATAACACTCGCATTCACCTTCTGAGGGGCTTGTTTCTCTGTTAAAATAGCTCATGAAAGAATAATCAGGTAGGTGTGAAAAACTAGATTCTGAAGATATGTGCAATGAACTTTTAGAAAACAGCCTGCCTCAAGCTCTTGAGCTTTTGCCTCTCATCAGCATCATCATAAAATACTGGTTGTTGTAGTTTCATTTGTTTGTCCTCGTCCACGACCTTCATAGTATTTCAGAAGTGTTTTGGAACTTGATGAATAATGTGCAGGTTTCTCAATGCTGAAGAGTGACTTGCTGATAAGAGAGCCTCTCACAGTGGCTCAAATACCTCCTTCTGTATTTTCAAATTCATGCGAACACCCATGCATCCGGGGCGACTGTCCGCGATGCCAGAAGTTCTGTTGATCCACGTCAGTGACAGTCACAAAGCTCGTTATTCTGAACTCAACTCTTTTCTATTTCAACATGAATGAGGCAATAATGGAGCCGTTTTGACTGCCTTTCCTTCCAGGATTGCGCTTGACAGAGTCCTTAAAAACAGCACAAAATGGCGCAACCTCGTATCCTGGGCATGGATGTGTTCTTTCTTATACTTCTCCCACCATTGCTGTTTTGTAAGCTACCTCATAGGTAGACTTTAAGCTGGGAGAAGTTGAGGTTTTATCAGAATTTCAGAAGCTAAATACCCGTCTTGGTCGCGCATTTTTTTTCAAATTACAGGAATAATCCATCCGGGAAACCATTCGATTTCTCTAATTATTCATTGTAGAGGATGTTTGTATTGGAGACTGTGGAGCTTGAAATAGTTTTTTAACGTGAAATCAGTTCGCCATTAGGTCAACGTAAACCTCGGCGGCCACTCACGTTTATTATTAATTCCAAAGCCGCTTTCAAGGGCGACAGTTAGCCAGGTCCTGAAAAAAGTCCTTCTCCCTTGTTTGCTCGCGTCTCGGTGCTCTTTAATGAGTTTTTTTCATCGCCCCAGGTTAGTTGGGCACATCAAAGCCCCCGTTTCCTTCTTCTCGGCGGTGTAGTTACCTCGGGAAGCTTTGTAAACATTGATTTGTACAACGAGCTATTACAGCTTTTTTTCACTTCCGAAAAGTCTTTGTTTTAATGAAGACATTGGACGTGTAATCTGTTAAAGTTGAGTTCGGATTTTTTCGTAAAAAATAGCCGCATGGGAAAAAATATGCGCTTTTCCCTGTGTAGACGGAAAACTCCCTTTTAGCGGTTTAATTTATTAATTAAATGGATAAGCCATATCTTTTTTTTTTTTTTTAATTGCAGAGAGTTGGGTAGTGGTGATAAATTTTTGAAAAAAACTCAGTTGAAACTCAGAATATTACGACAAAATGTAGGTACCAAAAATGGGTTGAAACGCTTCAAGACTGGTTTCAGAAGGGGTTAAAATTTGCCATTTATTTCCCAAACAGCGAATTTGCTCAATTCAAATGTAAATTAACGTAGGATTAATGAGTTTATATTTTTCTCTCTGCCAGTGTATTCACTCTATTACTAGTAATAGCGATATCGTTTGTCCCAAGTCGATCAATATCTTGGGAAAGAACAGCGATATTACGCTCCATAGGAATTAGTAGCCAAGGCCGAACGATGTCAATGAGGAAGGCAACCAATTAGTCGACTCTAAGGTGATGTCACGTTCTATAAGCGCAAATTGCAAACGGGAATCATTCCTCTGTTGATCTCTTTCTATTTTGTTAAATTTCAAGTGAATGAATTAAACAGAGTGTTTCTTTGGGAGGGAAATTTCGGTTCTATCAACGATTTTCGATGGAGAGGACCTAAAGAGGTCAAGTCACCATCGGAGCAGAACCGTTGTTGAACCAAAATGCCTCAGGATGAGGAATAACAAGAAAACCACTATAAATGTTTCTGTGACCATGGTGACGTACCGGCATCGGCTCGCCATCATTGGTCGCAGTACTGTACCAGACTGAACGTTGCTAAAAACCACATTGATATGTACTATGGAAGGGCATGAAAGTCTATTTATCTTTTATTAAATTATGTAAAGCAAAAACTGTACCCTATCTTACTAACTGTCCAAAAAAATAACGTTATTAAGATTTGACTGGCCTTTCTCGGATTCGCAACTTCCGTACATTTCGGCTTACATAACTGGGGCCTATGCCCCGATATTCTCAGCCAACTGTACTATAAACTATTTTATTATAATGTTGACCTCTTCGGCCGTTTGCGGCGCAATTCCGCTGACATGGCATATTTGCCATTAGTTGGGTGGATTGTAAGGAAGGGTTCTACTCGACGGTTGACTCAACCGCGTTGTGGTCTTGTGACCATTCGACAATTTTTAAATAAGTAAATCATTCGTTAAATCATTCATGGGAAATTTCATCGTCCTCTTTTACGCCCCCGGACAACGAGTACATACCAGTAATGTAACTGGATTACGTCACGCGAGGTCAAGCCGCGTTCGAAAGTGGTCGTCATTCCAATCCAAAGTTGGATTTCCCATCTACACTCTGGTTATCGGGTCAATTGACCGGAGGAATTCTATCAACCAAGAAGGGAACCCATTAGGGGCACTTCCTCTCACCTTGTGCAAACGAGAGAAAGCCGGGCACCTTCCATTTTCACCCGATCAATTTTATCAATCGAACTACAAATTACTCTATACACAGTTTAGTGGGAGAAGGGGATGCTAGTACGACCTAGGTCAACCTACGGAGTTAGGCCAAGGACATCGTGCATGTTCATTCATTCATAGAGGCTGTCAGTAGTTTATCGATATTCATTTGTTGCTTTCATGTGTTCATATTTTCGATGAACGCCTTTAGAGAGGCGGTTAGGTCGGCTCGAGCATGTTCAGACAGTTTCATAAAGAGGGGTGCGGGATCAGAGGCCCCAAGGTTCTGTGAAAAAAACGAGGTGGTCAGGTCTGCACAAGCATGTTCAGACATCCCTTTTGCTGAAACACACATTTAAAGAGTGACTAATAAAGAATTTGTTCTCGTATTAGCCTTTATACTATAGTAATTTTTATTTGAGTTGCGAAAATGACCCTACTCATTCAACCCCAACCCGTGAAAAACCACAAAAAGGCGATCACTTAAGCCGATTTTTGGCCGAAAAAATACAATTTCGCCGGTCAACCTGAGTTTGGTTGTCATTTCCAAAATTACTATAGATTTTCCATTTTCAAATTTTCCGTTTTATTTAGTTTCCTTGAAAGTCCGTCTATATTTGAGGAGCTTTCTTTCAAACCGCTATATCCACTTTTCACACTTTAGTTTTTTTTACGGATTCTGAATCTTTGGGATCAGGCTATCACCTCACGGTCGCTTTCCTTCCAAAACGGTTCCTATCCTCCTCTAAAAGCTTGATAAAAATCGGTTTACCATCAAATGGCTTATATCCACCCGTTATATTCTAAAGTCTTTTTTATCAAAGTGGCTCTTATCCATCCATTACTAGTATGTTAGTAGTTCCTTTCTCATCGAAACGCTTATATCCAAACTATGATTTTCCGCCTCGAATTTGAATGTGATTCGCTTCTTAACTAATAGAGGGAAACACTAGACCTGCGAGAAAAAATCAGAAGAGAACGACTCTCACAACAGGTGGTGTTGACATCACTCTTGGGCACTTCTGTTCAACACTGGGCGCGCTCAAACTGTGCGAAGGTCATGTGGATTGTAAACAAACTTCCGTGATCATGCTATTTTGAACTTTGATGCTGTTTGGTTTCCATTCGTCGATTTCCGTGTTTTGATTTCGTTTGTTGTGTCATTGTCATCGCATTCTAAGTTTTGTCGTCATACACGATGGACTGTGAGGAGGAGTAGGTACTGTGAGTGAATTGAATCGGGCTCAAGAAGAAAAAGATCGACGCACAATGATCGCCGTCAACAAGAGAGGGATAAGCAATATCTGGATGTTGACCCGAATTGCGTCATACTCAAGAAGAAAGTAGGCCTTGTAGCACATTCAACAAATATGCAGTGCGAACGGGTGTCGTGGTGACGTTGAAGCTATAGACGTACGTTCTACTCAGCGACGGAAAGAAAAATCAAGACCTTTTACTCACCCAGTTTATTTCAGTATATGACCCAATTCAAAAAAGGGATATCCATCAAATCACTTCATTGCGGATAACCACCAAAACAATGAGAAATAAAATGATCCCTGTATGTAAAAATTTTTTGATTTTTGAGAAGATTTTAATTTTTGAAATTAATGATTTACCCGTTTTTTTTCTCGTTTAAATTTTATTAATATTACATAAAAAGAAATTAAAATGTGAGTTTTCTTTCAACAGCACAAATCCTTTTTTTTTCAAACGGCTTATATCCATCGTTTTTCATCAACTTAGGCTTATCCAAATTACAAATGGCCGTTCCTCCTCCAAAACATGAGCATGATTTTCGAAATTTTACGGTATAGTTGATGGTTTCTCATACAAACTATTTGGAAAATTTGGGACTCTGGAAATTTGCTTTGTTATGAAATCTGTTTTTCTCATTTCCCCACAAAAAGTTAAAAGTGGATATAAGCCGTTTTGAAAGAAGCTCTTCATTTCATTGATTGGGCTGATGAATTGGGGTTGTACGGAAGAGTATTTATGCTTCTATACAGAATTCCTCTAAACTTAACAACAAAACTGTCTTTATTTGGCTCTTAAAATTACCTATATCAAAATTTTTGCATTCTATAAATACAAAAAAGTATATAAAACAAAGCATTGATTGAAAATACTATGTGCCGCACTGCTAAGAGGGGTACATCCTCAAAATGTCACATTTTGAGGAAGGAAGTTTTCAATCTCTCGCCACAACAAAAATAATCCTAAGATTTTTTCGGACTTTTTTGTTGCAAATGCACTTCCAGACAATCTTGGTGGTTTGCTATTATTTAGAAAATTTGAGTGCCAGAGACGTGGGTAAATTTCCAAAAAAGCGTTGTTGAGTGTCCTGTGTTGTGTCCTTTCATTATTTTCAAGTTTTAATATTCTTATTCTGGTATAAAATGTGCCTTTATTATTTAGTAGCTGACCCAAATATTGGATGTTACGCCTGACGGATCAGATTATTGTAATAGGGAAAACTAAAGCGCGTTCTATGCACGAACAATCACCTCGTCAGCACCACAGTTGAACAACAATGCACCCGACCATGTGTAGAATTTGCTTCTGTGTTGCTTGTTCAAGTCCATCCTTTCTTTCGGTAATTCGAGAAAGGTGGTCGGCAGCCGGTTGGCATAGACGACCTCAAACGATTTCCTTCCCCTCCAAGGGCAAAACTAGGCCACGAACCTGTTCTATCTTGAATGTTTATGATTTCATCGGTGAACAGAGCGCCCCCTCGAGTTGATTTATACACATCGGTTATCTCGGCTGGTTGTCACCCTCCTCGGTCGTTCGGTTCAACTGGTCACCTGCCAAATCCCCGCTGGGAACCTCTGTCCCCGATAATATTAGTTGACCGTCTGCACCCGCGGATGACGTTATTTACTGAATGAATCTTCGAGCGAAATCCGAACTGATCTCAACGTGGTCTGTGGAATCGTTATTTGTACGTGGTTAGTTCTGAGTGAAAAATTTCGAGTTTGAATGAGATTTTCCGAATCATGTATTCACAAATGTACAAAGCCGCTTACAACACTTGGGGGTGAGTAGTTAGCGTCACATTTGTCCTCTTCTTATTTATAGGAGTTCTTTATAATTATCTAAATATTGTTTGATATTTTTATCAAATCCTAATTTTATTATAATATTTGTATTTTAGAAGATGTCCCGTAATTTCAGGCAGTAAGATGCGTACTTGTACGTAACATTAACCTAACACTACTATACCTAGGTTTGAGTGAATAACTTGAATTTCACTTCTTTAATTAAAATTCCTGAATTAATTTATATTTTCCCAACACCTGAACAAAATACAAAAAAAATACATTAATTACGTTGTTAATTTGCACGAGTCGTGCAATATCTTCTATATTTCAGGAAATTTTCCGAAATAACTGAGTTATTTCTTAGTAATAGCTGAACTTCAAAATTCCCTGGTATTGGTCAGTTAGCGATACTAACGTCATGGCGGTATCTTTTCGGGTAAATTTATTCAATTAATCGAACGCTCAATCGATTGTGATAGGTCATTGACCGTTTGTTGCTCGCGTGGTAAAAATGACCTAAAAAAGTTTCATCCCAATCGCCCTAATTGGAGGCAGTGAAAATGGGTATTTCGGAAACGGTTATTCGAGAGTTTTTGTACCTAGGCTTGTATTTCATAATTTTCCTCCAAGTTTTTGGTGCTTTACACAGACACAAATATGCGGTTTTATACCAATAAATCCTGAAAAAAATATTCTATGTCCTACAATTTTTTTAAATTTGCTCCGGCATTTATTGTGAAAACCAAAGGAAAACAGTCTCCTACGCGAGGAAGATCCATCTCATGTATAAAAAAATATATAAATTGCGGAATAATGCAGCTCACTCCTATTACTGCTGAAGATTCTCACTATCACAGCTCTACAATCAAATCATGTGTTTCCTCGTACATCGTTATATAAATTTAATCAACAACGAGAAATAGTCCACCTGTGTTTCTAACACGGATTAATTAGTGCTGTTTCACCTGTCATTACGATATACTTGGCAGGCAAGCTAATTGAAGGGCGACTATTGGAACTTTGGCCGATGTTCGTAATAATGCCATCAATGAGGAAATTAAAAGAAAGGAAAAAGAATGGGCGAATGAACAATAATAATTATTATTATATTAATGAAAGTGAAACTGTCTGAGCACCGTTGAGCTCAATTTTCATTCCTGTGGCAACGTTCACGTAGTTTTAGAAGCCACAATTCTCCTCGAGTCGAAGGAAATGATCCTAGTTGGCTGCGGGCAATTCGTGGCATAGTGTTTGTTCTTATTTGCATGAAACGTGACCTCGTAATGGTCTCCCCCGGTTGTTTCTTTTATCTTCCGCTCGGCTCTCGTATTTTTGTTTTGCTCTATTCCAAGTCCTCTCAAACCTGCGTGTTGTCTTTTTGCTGTAGTTTTGTCTAACCGACGTTATCCGCACTGCTTAATGAGCTTGTCCTAATGATTGTGTGATTTTTGAATGAATCGTAACTCGGAATTCGCGGATTTTGTAATCAATTAGCGATCATTTTATGTTTTCCTTTCTCCCTTTTCATTTACCTCCTTCACAATTTTCGGGTTCGTCCCAAAATCTCTTTCCATTTTTGAACCATTTCCTACAATATTCTTCTTTTTTCTTTCCTATGAAAATAATTGGGTGGGTTTTAAGAAAAATCACGCTCGGCGGGCTTTCTTTTTTTATAGTCTGGAGAATTTCCGTGGACTCTGCTGATTTTTGGCCTGCTAACGTTGGCTAGCTTGCTCATATCACTTAATTTATCACCATGGTGTTCTATGAGAATCGTACCACGTACCTAAATTTACATATTCACATCGTTTCTGCCTGTTTTAATGGGATGTGAAATGGCTTGGAACAATAAATGAAACCTGGTTAAGCACGAAATCCCCAGTGATTGACTTATCAAATGGTAGGTACGCCAGTAATAAAGCCAACAGGCCAAAATATCGTAATTTATGATATAATATGAAATAGTGATCACACAGTAAGTATTATATTCCTACACAAAATTAAAGGTCTTTGATCTGCGACTATTTCTAGTAAAAACATGTCATCTTTTACTGGTATTACCTCGTAATTTATTCCGAATGAAAAAGACACCGCAGTTGCCAAGATCATACTCGTATTCCCAATGCCCATGTATAATACAAAAGTGAATTGTAAACAAAACAAAACCAGAATTAATCATGGGCCAGAGGGCGCAGAGGCTACAGATAACTCGTCTCTTTCTGCAGTAGCTTCTACGGATTATTATGGATGTAGTCAGTTTGCCTACAATGGCTAATGTGCGGTATCATTAGACCGTCAGCATTCAAGAAAAATGGCAAAAAAGCTTTGTATACCCCATTGAGAAGATTTGTATCCGTTTTGAGTCGTTGAACCTGTGTTTTGCTTCCTCTTCCTTTCCAGCCTTAATTATAAGAAGAAGTCCTATCGGACTCACCAACAAGAGAAAAACTCGTAAATTCATTTTAATTTGTAAAGCTAATCACCACTCCTCTCATTCCCTCCCGTATAAGTCATTTTAGAAAGTAAAACAATAAAAGTTTATTCAAATAAACCTAAGGTAACCAACCTTATTGGGAAGAAACGACATGTCCAACCATGTGTGCCACGATGTATGAAGAGCCTCATATAGCGAACGGCGTACTTCTTCGTAGCCTGAATGGTGCAGAAAAACCCTTAGATTATCTGTATTTTGACAAGAAAGAAACGTGAAGAGCTTATTTGCCAGTCACCTTAATGACAGGCAATTTTTCGTTTATTTTTATCATTGTTCGTTTATTTACCGTTAAAGACCTAAGTAACCTTTGGATCAAGATTTTCCTTTACTTCCTTTAAAGCTCTGATAGAACCAGTGACTTGTGGCGTCTGAAAAATATCGTGTAATAAATTTAGACAGAAGCAGTCGACTGTCTTGTTAGGAGATCGAAATTCATCCCGAATCTGGCGGCTGGCGGATATGGGACGGCTCAATGGCCCGTGCTAAGCTGAGTGATCAACCAAATGCCGCGGAAAGGACAGGCTTAGAGCACAGCTGTTGGTTGGCAGCAGGTGATGTGCAGGTGTTTCTAGATGTAGAAAACGTTGGCAGGAGAACTGGTCGTTTGTCATGCGAGCGGGTCATCTATTCGTTGTGAGATTGTGCATTTTTGTAAAAAGCTCGACTAAGTATTCCATCGAAACCGCCCAGACTCGAAAATCAGTCAAAAACCTTCTTGGAAATAACTTTTTTCATGTCGGAGATCACAGGTATGAGTGAATCAAGACTGTACCGGAATTCATTAAAATTGCTTTATGTATTATTGTTGTGTCAGGTACTTCGTGGGAATTGTCATATTGACTCAAGAAAAAGTTAAATTATCGACCTTATCATGTAATTTACATCGTTTCTCCTTCAATGAATGTTCTCTGGAAAACTGACGTTTTCTGTGTTTCTCCTTGAAATCGAAAAAATGAAAAATTAATTCAGATTGAAAAATTATGCAACCTACTCTATCACCTTTGAGGAGCAAAACATGAAGATGAGTAGAAAATTTAAATGAGGCATTGGTACAGTTATGAAACTACAATGACTAATATGGTTCTATTGGTTTTCGATTTCAACGTATTTATATACGTATTTTATGTTGTATCAGGTAAGCATGCGTTGTTGATCTGGCTTACCAAACTTCTCACGAAATCCCCTTTGAGGCCCGTGCAATCGTTGAGCAACACTCTTTCTTATTCTTATCGCCCTCCACATCGTCTCTTGTACGTGTTGGCCCATCCTCGACCTTTTTCCCTCTTTTGTGCCGACTGTAGGCACTGTTTGGGAACTCTCGAGCGGAACTAACTCGCCACCAGAACTAACTCGGACTGGCTCCGATCCTGGCGTAGCGGAGACCTTTTGCGACTTGTGCGAAATTGCCTCAAGGTCATAACGCGGCTGTCGATCACCAATTTTATATGATAATCTGTTCCATTTCCACGTATTTTATTCGCCAATTTACAGCGATGTAAATCTAACTAATGTCCCATCATTTTGTTTGTTACAGTACGGACAGCGGTTGGGACAACCCATTCCGCCCCGATGGCGACCTCTCGCGTGAAGCTGACGCGATTGTCGAGCTGATCAAAGGAGGAAAACCCATCACGCCAACCCCAATAAATGGCGAGGCACCCAAACTTCCGGACTCAAACGGCACAGGTGTGTACCGAGGGCATCCAGGACATTTTAAGCGCTAAATCAGTTGGTTGAACGAATTTAACACGCGTATCCCTATCTAAGGGCCGTATTAGAACAATGGTTCAAAGCTACCTCTATCGCTGCCCAAAACTGTTTTCGGGACAACTATGAAGGGATTTCTGGACGACTGCTCAGAATATTTGGTTTAAGCGTGCCTTTTCCTGATGTATTAGACATGTCAGAAGTTAGTTGGTGCACAATCCGAGGGGTGAAAAATCGTAAGGTGCATAAAATGGTACCTTCCAAAAACTTAATAACGATAATTTTGCAATCGTGTTGTATTTACAGTTCTCAGAGTAGGCATTGATGTGCGTTGGCGGCTGTGGAAGGGATGCGGTCTTCAGACAGTACCGGAGGAGTCTGTTTTATTGCTGAAACTGTTAGTAAACATCGAAAAGGGAAACGCTACGTTACACTGATATTTGATTGAATTACTAAGACTAGAGCAGCACGTTGAGTACCTACTAAACATCTTTGGAAGGGGACTCCGACAAATCCCCCAGAGCTATCAAACGGAACTGAACTGTTACGGGATTGAGGCACTCAAATAGTGTAGTCCCTCTGAATGTTCATAATCAACAAAATCACCCACATACACAATGTCCCATTGGCATATACCTCCTTCGAATACAATCCTCCAACGACCTCACCAAGCTAACCAATGAGAAGGCCACCCCTCAAGGGGATAGGTGCCTCAAGTAAGCACCCCTTTAGCCACCTGTTGCTTTGACACAAGACAGTTCCTGGTGCTGGAAGGACTATTACATTCTCTTTTGGACATTGGTGCGCTCAATCATGTGGGAGCCCTGCTCTATGGTTCGCCCTCTTTAGGTGGTTGCCTGCTTGCTGCTCAGCATGGCTCTTTAGTCATCCTCCTGCCTCTTTGTTGGGACCCCAAGGTATTTTGTTCCAGTTAGTTGTCCGTCCTGTTACTACTCCAAGTACTTCTTGATTACGTGTCATCGTGCGTCCGTGTCCGTTTTGTCTCCTCACTACTTCCACGATTGTTAGCTTTGGCAAAATGTCACAATACTCTTCCATTATTGAGTTCCTTTTGCGATTTTCAGAAAACGGAAAAGTGCCATCCCCCGTCAAAGCCCCCGCCACCACGACCTCACCGAAAACGAAAAGCGCCAACGGAACGAAACCGCTGAGCAACGGCGACAAAACGCCTGGACAAGTCGAACTCCAACGCACGACCATCACCCCAACTGACGCCGCTCAAGTCGAACACGTCAATCTCAAGAAAAAGCCCAAATGCAAATGTTGCGTCGTACAGTGAACTCGATTCCCGGTCTCCGTTTCTTTAATTTTCCCTCTCCTTTCAACTAAATTTACACCTACCTGATGACTGTACCGTCTCCAAAGACGAAACCGATCTAGGAAACAAAACTTATTCAATTGACGGCCTCTAAAAAAATTAAATATAAAATTATCTATACAAACACGACTCCGGAAGACTAAGCCGACTTTCGGCGCCATTATGTCCTTCGTTATGACTATTTTCCGAATCGCTTTTTTGCTTCGCTGTTAAAAATTGAAGCCGAAAAAAAAACTAAAAATATGTGATTAATATACTATTTGAGGTGTCTCTAACTTTTTTGTACCAAAAGCAGGCCGAGGCTTGGAAGCGAAAGGCAGTGTAATGTTAGCGTAGTCAGAATCGTTTGGTAGCAAAGAATTGTCGATGTTTCAAAGTATAATTCTATGAGCTCATAACCGTAGAATTTAGTTTGACATGAAATTTTTTATACGCGAATGTAATAAAATAGAAATTGCTATTTCCTCCATAATTGATTAACTCAATTACATTTCTTATTACCGAAATTTCGTGTTCGAGAGTGAGTGATTTATCTTGAAGTAGATTTCAAGTTGTCCGGACCAAGCCACGACCTGCCCAGTCATTAGTTCCGCTTCTTTAATTTATTTTGATTTTAGTTTAAAATGTGTAACGTTTATTAACAATTCATTTTCGTTGTTAGATTCCTTGACCACAATTATTTTTTGTTGATTTTCTTGTTATTTATTCGAAAAAGTTCTACTTAATCTTACGCATAAATATTCTTAAAAGAAGGATTTTCTGTCGCAATAGTAAAAATGAAGTTAGGTATTATTGAAAATAAATTGTAAAAAATACATTTGTCGGTCCGACTGAAGGGTGGTTATTATAGGGGTTACGCAGTACGCCTACTACTTTATTTCTAGGCGTAAAATGGTTTATTTTCAGCACAAGTCCACTGCTGCCCGTTTGCAAAAATTTCATTATTTTTGTTGTAATGTTATAATTTCGAGTTCATTTATTTATTTGTTTTTTCTCATCGAAGAAAGCGTCTAAAAAAAAGGTTTGACTTATGTATTTTTATACTTTTTACGAGAGAAATTGCGTGAATTGAATGAAACGTGAAGATGGAATTCATTTTGAGACGTGCTTCAGTATTATTTGACCCGATTTGGTAAAATTATCCTATCATTTCATTTATTGAGTCGCTTAGAAGAATCAAGGTGAAGTTTAAAAAAATTAAAACTGTAAATACACCATGTGGAAAAAATAGGAAAAAGGTAACTACTTTTTTTTGTACTAACATTTTACAAAAAATGTATATTATTTTTATTTTGTTCGGTGTATTTATTTCCAGTGAAGTACATAAGTAATGTATATATTTATGTGAATTTGTGTGTATACCAGTTGTACTTTAAAACGAGAACAAAAAAATTTAATTTGTATCAAACTTAGTGGAATAGTTGGTACGTATTCAGAACTCAAAATACCTGCTGATTTGATGCAAAATTTATCGTTTTTTGTTTTTTTGTTTTTGCTTTTATGTGCGGTTGATACATCACGTATTCAAAAGGACGTATGCGTGTCGTCGTTTGCTCTTTTGAATAGGTACATTTTCTTATGGACAAGCGGGTTCCGTGTATCGCCGTTCATTGAACGATGAAGAGGTGCATATTATTATATATAATTTTATATTATTAAGTGTATATAGGTGAAGTATAAAAATATATATTAAAGCGTCTTTTGTTTTCATTCAATCGATAACCTCGTCGTACGTAGCAGGACCATCTGATCGCCACTTACGCTGAAGGAAATTGAAGCCAATTATTTGAGATTATTATTTAATAAACACGAAATCCTTACAATGATAAAGCGGGTAAGCCATTTTGAGCCTAAACGAACAGACAAAAAATATTTTTTGAAAAAATGGAGGGGTGTGGGGAAAACAGGAGACAGACAAACCACTAAACTGATGTTTTGGGACCCCAATACTTTTTTCCCAGAAAAAATCTTAAATTCATACATCGTCCAGTATGAATTTCGTGATCTAGGATCCTAGAAGAACTACCTGATTTCAAAGGTTGACACAAAAATACAAGTAGGGTCGTTTGAATTGAACACATCAGGAGAGCCACAGCCATTTTCTAGGTCCTGGGAAAATATCCACAACATCACGCATCAATAGGTTTTTGGCTGGTCATTCCTAGAATTCGTTGAATAACCAACCTATTTCTTCATGCAGAGAAGCAATCTTTCCGATTCGGCCCAAACATTTTTCTGGGTGTTTCAAGGTGTCTAGATCAAAACATGTACTTCAAAAAATGGATTTTCGACGATCTAGGCGTGTGGGGTATCATTTTCGACAAAATTTTGGATGCTGGATCGGTTGGAATGAGTCTCCACGATCCTGTTCAACCTTGTAAATCACCACTTTCTTTATTCTCAAAAATCTTGCTTTTTTACGAAGGTAGAAATTGGACAATGCCATTTTAATGCACACGCACTGAAGCGTATACATAAAATGTATGAATTTTTGAATGTGCATAATCTATTTACTTTTAATTCATATATTTTATTTATTACAATTCATTGACTGACATTAGATGTGACAGTAGACACATAATAATGACCCGTTTTTCAAATAAATAAAATATTCCAACTTCAACCACAATGGCCAAAATTCCCTGCTATGTACCATGTTGGTAGGTCATACTCCACAATTTTAATCCAAAATTGAGTGAAATTCCCTGACCATACACAGCATATAGTCCGCAGAGCCAATGGTAATGACCAGAAGAATTTATCTCAGTCCCCCTGGGAGGGATAATAAACAAGGAAAGTAAGTCGAATTAGAAAATCGTCTTTTTGATCATCGTATTTATTGATCAATTACACAGGATAGATGTTTCTATACAACTACAACTTTGTATTCTTTCCAATTTAAACACTGTACACAAACGCGACAATTTTTCCCTCTATTTTAAATTTAAAAGTTCATATCACAAAATGGAACTTCGCAAGTACTCTTCTCGGAAATCGCTGTGAGAATTCGGTACCAACTGGAGAAAATCCCTGTCTGCAGTTCTTATAACACCAAATCAAGGCGTCGTATGGTCGTCCACCTGAGATGAACGGACATTCATAAATCTAATAATACGCATAAAATTTGAAGAAAAAAAATCTGCAAATTCTTACACACGGGTTGGTTATTCCTCGAATGGGGGAAACAGTGGGTGTGGCGCGTCCCAGACCCAATCCAATCGATTCAGGGTCCAAAATTTAGTGGAATATGATACCCCACACGCCTAGGCACCAGAAATCCTGACACATACAAAATGGGTGGATACATACCCATTTTGACCCATAACTTCTTCCGGTGGGTGCCAATTGTTCTGGGACACACATCATTGAATTCAGCGTCCAAAATTTAGTGGAAAATAATACCCCACACGCCTAGGTAGCAGAAATCCCGAAAACACATATTCAAAATGGGTAATAAATACCCAATTTGACCCATAACTTCTTCCAGTGGGTGCCAATTGTTCTGGGACCCATTTTACTGGATTCAGCGTCCAAAATTTAGTGGAAAATGACACCCTACTCGCCTAGGTAGCAGAAATCCCGAAAACACATATTCAAAATGGGTAATAAATACCCAATTTGACCCATTACTTCTTCCAGTGGGTGCCAATTGTTCTGGGACCCATTTTATTGGATTCAGCGTCCAAAATTTAGTGGAAAATGACACCCCACTCGCCTAAATCACCCAAAAGCTCGAAAATCCATTTTTCAAAAAACCCCTACCCCCTCCAAATTTGGTCCGATCGGGCTGAAAAGTTTCGAGGACCCATCTCGGCTGGGAACAGACCCCTGACCCTAATTTCAGATTTTTAGAACATTTTCTACTACCAAAAACGGCGTGGACAATGGACGGCGGACGGCGTACGGCGGACGGACATTGACCTTTTTTGATCAGGACATCATGAAACGTCCAGAAAAAAATTTTGAGCCGAATCGGAGAGGTTGACCATTATCATGAAAACAGGTTGATTATTCAAGGAATAACCAACCAAAAAACGTTTAGCAGTATTTAGCAAAATTTTCAAAAAAATTGATTTTAGGAATTTCTCTATTTTTCTGTGGAAGTACCTACGGGACTAGCCCAATTAAAAATAACATTACATCATGTGCGGCAATCGAATACAAAATTAATTCAGCTAGTAGCGTGAAAACCACGCACAGAAAGTCTTACTCTTACTCAGATTTGTAATTCTTTGCTACAAATTAATGATTCAAGTCATCCGTCGCGACTAGATGAGCCCGTCTGTCAAGCCCTCGATGAAGTTGGATCAGCCAATCAGATGAAAGCTAACGAAAGCAAACAGCCGCACTGCGGCCACCATTCCATAGTTTCCACTACGGAATTTTGTGTAGAGGAACAATTCATTGTAGAGCCTTTTGCGAGCTTGATGATGTTCTACGAATGGCGGATCTAGCTCTAGTTGTTCAAATTTCCGTTCCAGTGTTTAGGGGTCGCTCGGCAAAATACGAGCTGTTGTGCTAATCAGACACACAACGTGGAGATTCCAGCCTCCATCTTGGTCCAATAAGAACCCGACGCTAATTAAGCGCTGCGAATGGTGACTGCTCTCGCGTCTCGTGCCCCTGGTACTCATCCGGGTGGAACTTCCTCAAGTGCCTCGTCAGATGGCTGTACTGAGCCGCGTTGAACTCACAGTGCGGGCAATGGTAGGGCCGCTCCCCTGTGTGCTTCCTCAGGTGCCTTTTGAGGCTCGACCGGAACGGTGCTTTGTAGCTGCAGACGATACATTGCCAGGACTTAGCATCCCGGTGTCCTCGCACGTGGCTTCTCATCGCCAGCCGGTTCGAGCTTATGTAGTCGCAGTGAGCGCACGCCAGAGGCATACCAGGGGGATGCTTTTTCATCGCGTGGTTCTTTAGCCGGGCTTTGCTCGACGCCACGTGATCGCAATAGGCACAAGTATTCTCCCCTTCGTTCTTGTGGTCCTCTGTGTGCGTCTTGAGGTCCGCCGGGCTCGTAGCGACAAACCCGCAACTCTTACAAGATAACGTCCACATGTCCAAGTGACTCCTAACGTGATGCATCAAGTTGGTCTTCATCTCACAACTGTAATCACAGAACATGCACTGATAAATGACGTACGAGTTCAAGAGGTCTTTTGTGTTTTCTCGTTTTAAATTCTTCTCCACATATGACACTTCCTTAAATTCGTCTTCCTCAACCTCTTCTTCATCGTCAAAACACTGCTGTTCCTCCTCATCGTCAACTGGATCTTTCACAAATGCCGCGTGATCCTGAACGAGCTCATCCTCTTCGTCATCATCTTCTTCCCCCAAATCCTCAATGTAACCTCCCATCTCTTCAGCCGCCTCAAACTCAAAGTCATCCTCAACAGGGCCTTCGTTGTTCTCGTCGAATTCCTCCCCGTCGACGAAATCTGTCATCCCTTTCTTCTTTGCATTTTGTCGCAGACTCGATTTCCGGTCAAATCGCTCTTCTTCTAAAGATGAATCCCCTCTCCTGCCAGAACGGATCAAAGTCATTCGTCCACTCGCATCTATTTCAATTTCTGTGGTTTCCTCACCTGACCCCTCATCAAAATCCACTGAAAATGAAAAGAAAGATCACATTAAAATGTATTTGCAATTGTTTACAACACCTTTTAATATCATGATTTCCCCAGCGTTGAAAAAAAAACGCTCCTAATTATGAATAGACCTCGCGAGTCTAAAAAACGAAATAAACTAGTATTCATTTCAAAATTCTATTTTACCCATACCCCGCATCCTTCAGGGGCGAAGGATTCTAAATCGAGATCGATTGAGTGTCCAAAATCAAGTCAAAAATAATGCCTCACTAGGAAGGCAAAAATCTTGAAAGCCCACTTTCAATGCATATTATTCTTGTTCTTGTTGTAATAAAGGCGCTCACCTTTGGAGTCATCCACACAGAAGCGTTCCTCCTTTCTCCTGGCGATTTCCTTCTTGTTTTGCTTCCAGAGTTTCTCGTGAGCATCCTTTTTGTGTTTCGAGAGCCCCGACATGAATTTGGAGGAGAAAGAACAGTGCGGACACTTGTACTTCCTTTCGGTCCCGTGCTTGTTCATGTGATTGCGCAGGTGGTCTGAGCGAACGGTCCTGTACTTGCACTGAGGGCATTTGAACGGTTTGGTCGTCAAATGTCTCGCCTGGTGGTTGCGCAGAGCCGACGGGTGGGCGGTTTTGAAGTCGCAATGATCGCAAGAGAAGGCTTTCGACCCCGGGTGAGTCCTCATGTGAGCGATGAACGCGGTGATTCCACTGTTCGAAAAATCGCATTCGGGGCAGTTGAATTCTTTCTTGGGCAAATGGCCTTTGATGTGAAGGCGGATCTTGTCTTTGGTACACGCACGGTACTCGCAATAGAAACACTTGTACGAAGATCGGGTCTGACTAGTCCGATCACCTGAAAATTGAGAAGGAATGGTTTTGTTATTTTCATACCTTTGCTTAGACGCACTTTTCGCCGTACGAAAACGCCAATCGAAAACTGAACAATTTGCAGTCAGAAGGTGCTCACATGATACAAAATAATACATCCTCCGACGAACTAAGCCCATTCACGAAGCTAATGCAACCTTAGTCATTTTGGCATAACTCCAAATCTGCGCAGCATAATTAACCGTTTTATTATTATCTTCAAGGTTTAACCAGAAAATTCAGACCTCAAAGGGAGAAATGGACCCAACTTCTTTGTTTTCTATCTTTATCATACAAGACTCCCCCAGCATAACATGAGCCCTTGCTCTAACCTGTGGTAACCTCCCCTGGTTGGTCCTAGGGAATACGTTCATGTCTTAGCTCACTTGATTTTCAAAAAGCCACTCGGTCGGAGTGTGAAACGAGGAGCGAACCAAAGGTTGAAAATGTGATGTTTGAATAATATTTTAACAGCTGTCTTCCACCCTCATATGAAGGATCAACCTTTTTCAAGGAATAACCAACCTAAAAGTTTTCATGCAAAAAGTCAATCGGCCCAAAAAAAATGTTCTGGACGTTTCAAGGTGTCTGGATCAAAATCAGCAAATGTCCGTCCATTGTACGCCGACCACGCCGATTTTGGAAGTAGACAATTTTCTAATCAGGGACCCCATTACCACTCTAGTAGGTCCTTTAAATCTTTTCAGCTCGACCAAATTTGGGAGGGGAGATGTTTTTGAAAAATGAATTTTCGAGATTTTTGGCTTATCATTTTCGACTAAATTTTGGACGCTGAATCCAATGAGACGGGCTCCAGACAATTGGCGGCCGCCAAAAGAGGTTATTGGTCAAAATGGTCATCTATCTACCTATTTCCAACATGGGTTTTCGAGATTCAATAAAAAGCAGAGGTATCAAACCTGATTTTCTGGTACCTAGCCGTGTGGGGTATCATTTTCAACTAAATTTTGGACGCTGAATCCAATGAGACGGTTGGCGCCCACCGGAAGAGGTTTCCCAGTGACGTACATCGAACACGAGTTCTTCCATTATCTAAACATGATAATTAAAAGTTGAAACCTTTTTTTCTTCTTTGTTTAAAGTGGTTGAGCCCTTCCAAGTTCCAGATTTCATTTCAAACCCCAAAAATTCAGTTTGTAAAATAAGTGGTGAGTAAGCAGTTAGCTGTGCTTGAAAACAAAAAATTCATTTTCGCCCTCGTCCGACCATACTTGTTACTTACCGTCAGAGTCAGAGTCGTCGCCAGAGGCTAGCTGCAACAACTGAGCTTCGCACTGCTCTTTGATGGAATGACTCCCTCGAGAAACCTTGCTCGGCCCCTGAGGATAGAATAATAATCGAATAATGCACTATTATTTCTAGAAGGGCAACAAAGTCTCGAAGTTTTGAGTTGGCGAATTCGGACACGTACTTCGTTGATTTTCTCGTGATTGTCGACGAAAACTCTCTTATATCTTCTGTGTGAAGCGAGAAGTGACTTCAACCTCCTCCTGAGTTGAGCGTATTCGTCGCTGAGACGACTTGCTTCGAATTCCATCAGCTCCATTTCCGTCATCGACTCCTTTAATTCCAACTTGAAGGTGGGAGGAGGAGAAGAGTCTTCTCGTTTCTTACCGACAACGTTGTGGAATCTGGCGATGTCCTTTGGTTGGAATCCCATTTTGATCATTCTCGACCGCTGGAAATTAATTGAGCAAATTTCTTGAATCAAATCCCTCCAAATAATTCACTTTCAACCAAAACACCAATATCAATAAAACGTAAAATACGACGTGAAAAATCAATTAATTTTAAAAATGTACCTGGTTTGAAATTAGTTTTCTCAAACTCAGGTTCTTGTTGTTGTAGATTTCCACTTTCTGCCTGTTTCGTTTGACTTGATCGTCCAGTCTCTGCAGCAGATGTTCGGCTTTGAATCGTTTGACTTGGGATGCTGTCAAATTCGCAGGTATTGTCACCCCTTTCCACGCTTGAGACCTGGAGAGTCTCGGTTCGGACTGTTCGAACGAAGGTTTTCTGTTCTTTACCTCTGAATAGTTCGGTATTTCAACGAAGGACACCTGAAAGAAACGGAAAGCAAGGCAATACTTAATCAAACAGAAGAATATTATACCCCTTCTTTAAGGAAACTACCTGTCAAACAGTCTCAAGTGACAATGATGAAAGAATTACGCTAGTTGGTCTGCATGAAGAAAATGCGCTGGTTTTGTATGACTTCTTCCCTGCTCAGCAAGCGGTAGAAACCCCCACCCATTCTCCCTCCAGCACCATGTCGCTTAGTAACCCTTTCGACCTATTCTACGGTAAGTCTGAGGGATTTCAATACAATTCAGGGCAAGATTTAATGTGCACTGTTGATGTAGAATAAGGCCAGAGACGTATTTAATTTTGAAGCTTTGAGCCAATTTAGGGCGTTTAAAAAATCGAAATGTTTTCGGTAACACCACAGTAACTGCCTTAAGAGCAAGAAGGTACTACCATCGGAGCAGTGGGGGTGAATGAATTCCTAGACACAGATTCATCCGATAGAGCGCGTTGAGATCAGTCGTTTAGAAGGAGATTAGGTAAAATCTCTGAGCAAAAATAAATAAGTTACCTATATGACTGCATTCATGAAAATACCACAAAAAATATATTGGAGCTTGTCGATGAAGCGAACCTGTCAAAGGAGATTTGTTTGTCGTTCACTTGACTTGCGTTTGTCTCTGAAAACTGCAGCGTAGTCTAGGAAGCAGCACAAATGCTGTCTCATCCACGATGTCAACCGCCACCCTAGCTTCTGAGGCTCTTCCCTCCCAAAATTCAAAAGCTTCCGAATCTTTAGAAAGTGTCTCTCTTGATTGGCAGATTCAATGTTCCTTAGTGGTTCCCTTTCAAAAACATTACTTACTTTTTTTTAAACCATGAAATAATTCATCACATTTAGGGAATCCCAAAAAACGGAGACGTGTAGAGTCAGGCATACCTCGGCTGCTACTTCTGCGGTTGAGATGCTCCGAGGGCTGAGCTTCTCTTCAATGATGTCTGGAATATCATCAATGTCTATTTCTTCCAACGTTTCCTCTTCACCCATAGCGAGATATTTAGCTGATCCAGAACAGATTAACTAACAATTAGTTACATTGCATGTCAGCATTGACATCTGAAGTGGACGAAACAACGCAAGTTACCGTCTCCTGCGGCGTCGACTTCTTCATCAGCTTCGTACACCTCTTCAATCATGGTTCCATCTTGATCCGTTTCGTCGATTATTTCTTCGTTGATATTTTCATCGTCATTCGACTCCATTTTCAAGAAGGCATATCCCCCGTCGTCCTTCCTGATGAGAAAGATCCCACTTGGGAGCGCAGCCGGATCTTCCACTTCCATTTTTTCTTGTTTGAATACACAATCCCTGAGAACGCATAGGCGATTAATAAATAATAGTTGAACCTCTAAAATTGTCAACAATCAAGTAAAAACGTTGAAAGTTGTTCCTTCAATGGTTTATTACTTGAGGTAGGAGATCAACCTTGTTTGGAACAAGAGTACCTACGAGGATTTCGAAGTATGTACCCGTACGTGAAGAAACCCTCCTCAAAACTTGTCGCTCGATAGAAGCAAATGGAGGGGGGGGGGGGTCACATGGGCTTTTTGAACAATGGATTTTTGATATTGTCGGCGATCTAGGCGTGTGGGGTATCATCCTCCACTAAATGTTGGATGCTGAATTAATGAGTCCAGGACACTCCACACCCACTATTTTCCCCATATTTCCCATTTTCCTGGTGAGAGGAATAACCAACCCCTGTGAAAGAATTTGCAGCGTTTTTTATTAGAATGTTCGGGTAATTTCCGCCAATGGGTGTCGCACCTTTGTTTCAGAGCTTTCCCACGGCTCTCACGGTAGGAGAAAGCTCTGCAGAATCATACCAACACCAACATCATCATTTTTGCCATGGTAGTAACTTGACATCCACAGCTGCGTATCAATATGGTCAGTAGAGCATCTGAGTTGTTGATATTCTATTGACTTTCACTACGTTTACAAGAGAGGACTGCGAGGCGACTACCTTCGTGAACCTCTCAAGACTACCAAGCCTTTGGTTTAAAATTAGTTACAGGGCGAACAGGCAGGAGACAGTTCCACTACGTTGGCCAAAAGACTCCGTCCAATATCCACTGCTCTCATTCATGTTGGTACTCAGGCTACGGTAGTTCTCGCTGCTCGACCAGAGACCAATTGGATCCAACGATCCTACCTAGATTTCTTCCCTTCAAGCAGGATCAAGCCATCATAGATAGGCCTTATATTATGTTTTCAGAGCCAAAGTAAAACTAGCTCATTTCGTATCGCCCTGAGCACGTCATACCTTTGAGAGTCTCTCTATCCCTTGTTCCTTGAACGATCTTCCTGGTAAGGAGTTGACACTGTCGAAAGGATAACAGGCTCTCGGTCGACATTTCAACAGCTATAGTTGAAACGGCCGTCCTCGGTTAAGTCACTTCATAATTAGATCAATAATATCAATATTCAATGCCATAAGCCAGCGAACTCGGATGCCATCAAAATAAGACTCCACGTCTACAGTAAAGTTGAGTCGCTTGTACCAAAACTGACGCCTTGAACCGAGGATACGACATAGCTTACCATTTTTCTTAAGGATGAGGATCAAGACGAGGATTAGAGGATCAATCTGTGGTCCCACCCAGATACTTATTATTCATTACTCTACATTTTTTTGTATAAGAATATCAAATAACTTTGGCGTTTCTTTCAAAACAGCTGACGAAACTCAGTCTTTTCAGACCGCAGGAGCGGAATGAAAAGCAAACGAGAAAAACCACAAACAGTGAACATTTACAAAATAATTGTCCTCTCTTATTGGCACTTACGGTTTTTCTTATGAAAGCGTTAAAATACTCGTGTGAAAAATGCTGAGACGATCGTTGTCGTATCGTAGATTTGGGAGATGACCAGCCAACGAACTCGGAGACTCGCTCCAAGAACCACAAAACTGACTCCGACCTTGGAATTCACTGAGACACTTTTATTGGTCAAAGTTTATCTCTAAACTAAATTGTCCCGCCTTGTGTAATAAAATGTCAAAATATTAGCATAAAACGCCAGAAAAAAATGATGATACAACCTCGAATCTACGATATCTAAAAAAATCGTAAACTTCTTGTGCCACCTAACCTTCACAAACAACTACAACACATTTGGTTTGGCGGGTGATTTCAAAATATTGCCTGATGAGTCTGCGGAACCACGAACATTGCGCTCTAGCGACTGATAGATGAACTATTTATCTTGTTCACATCTCCAACAATATTCTGAAGCAGTGGCTGAACACCGTGGGATCTCCGGTATTTGAAATTTATATAGTAACGATAGAATCCACTTCAACAATAAACAGACTTATTTTTACTCAATTTTTATTTATACCTACTTAATTTTTAAGTGACGATTTTGTACAAAGATCGTAAGTGCTCCGCTTTGGGAGAAGGAAATGTAAGCTAAATAAATCACCTTCGACTTTATTTCGAATCATTTTCTCGTGTAGTGGTTGTTTAGACCAATATTATACCCAAAATTACAAAAGTGCTGGGTTAAATGACTGACATTTTGAGATCGGACTCAAATAATAGGAAAATTTAATTTCATACTAATAAACTGTTGTAATGTTTACTCTCAGACACTGCACTTATGAGTTATACGGTACAAGCTGATTCATGACAAACAATTTTCTGGGTTGTGGAAAGCTTCTGAGGTTTGCCGTCATTTAAAGCTAAAAGATTTGTAGGGCACTGAAATTAAATATAAAAGAAAAAAATTAAACGAATAACTTTTACACTTGAAGACTGTAAAGGGCACCAATTGACGCCAAAGTCCTCAAAATGCTGCAGTTCAGTAAACTCAAGAGTTTATTTTCACTGCCGAATAATGTCTCTAAAACGCAGTTTTCCGTCCTCAATAGCCTTGATAGTGTCCAGTTGTAAGCCTTTGGGGACATGGACGCAGGGTAGTTTCAGTTTTATCAAATCCTTCAGATTGCGTTTATCGTCATCGAAGAAAATCATGTCTTCGTATTCTAGGCCAGTCTTTTTCTTTATTCTGGAAGCAGAAACTACGAGTGAGGTCGGTAGTTTAGAGATTAAATCTAAAGGAATAGATTGACAACCTTTACGAAAACTCACTGCTGGAAATGCAACGTCTTTGAAGTCGGATAAATCTCGATGGGCCAGAAGTACTGCCTGATTTTGAATAGGTGAAGAAGTAAATAAGCTCCTGCAATGTTGGCGACACGGGATGCTATTCCCATCGGTACATTCCGACTGGCGAATCCTTGGAGAATTTCTAAAACGTCGGGGTACAAGGCGCATTCCACGCCTTTACTGTCCACTATCCTTAAACCCCTGAGGAAAAACTAAGCCGAATTAAAGCAAAGAAATAAGAACTGAGTGGTATCCCCGGTAGCAAGGAAAGAGTTCAATTTTTTTTTTTACCTCGAGTGAAAGGGGAAGGCCATTTTGTCAACGTGCAAATGCCATAACGTCTTATCTGCAACAAGCAAAGTTGCGCTTCAGAATTTTAGCTGTGGACTATTCTTGTATTGTGTAACCCCAATAACAATTTGCGATTCAATAAGAGAAGATAATTTCAGAACCAAACATTTTTGTATTCCACGGAAAGTTCAAGTTGAATAGCGATTGGTAGTTAATTAAATAATTTAGTGCAGAACGCATTGCAAAAGGTCAAAGCGTTTCCAATTTTATAATTTTTTATCCACTTTGTCATTCCAGCCACAACGAGTTCAGCGGGTGTGGAGGCTATTTCTAGATAGGTAAATTGCACTAATATACTATAAAATACTATAAGAACTCCTATTTATGGAAAGTCACGTCAAATGTCCCATTGGACATCACTGATAGAAACCGAGGCCGAAATATTTCAGTCTTTGACCCGCAGTCGGATTCAATGGCATGCTGAAAAATCGATGAATCTAAAGAATCCCAGGTACATGGTTGAGAAAATCGCACATAAACGAAAATCGTATTTATTCGATCATACATGTAAAAGCACAAGCATCTTCTGCAGAAACAATAATCGATGCTACCTTCTCCTGAGCAATTAAAGCTCCTTATTGTTAGATTAAGTAAGAACCTGGACTTTGTTAAGATTCAGCAAGTTCAAAATGACAGCCATAAGATGGTCGGACAACACAGAGTTCCAGTTTCGACATTCATTCTACTACAAAAAGTAGTTACATTATCACAATCTCATATTCACTGGTGTTGGTTATGACTATAGGTAAAGACAAGCTAAGAGGTTACTCAATTTGTAACATCAAGTAAAGTTGTTCAGAAAACTTTTAGAAAATTTCAAGAAAACTTCAGATTCTGGTAGATTTAGGGGCGGCTATTGGTTGTCATATGATGTGAGGTCAGAGAATTAAAAACGCGGAGTACAAGTACCTGTTAGTAAATACATTCAAGTTTATTTCCAAGGATGAGAACCGAATCAAACACTGTACATTGCGGATACCCTTATCGCCAGATGCCACCGTAAATTATTGAAAGCATTGGGTAACAGCGCCTTCAAAACGTATACCTAATTTTCTTGTATGAGGAGCACTTCCATAAAAATTTTTCGAGATCAACACTCGCGAATTGTACAAATTGATTGAGGGTAATTATTTAAATGTATTTTTTTAAACAAATTATTTCATGTTAAGTCATTGCATTGAAAGCCTCGCCTACGAGCCGCCCCTGGGTAGATTTTCTCCTGATGTGCACAAAATACACAATATCACAACAGTTACCACATCACAGCAATTTTTCGCAATAACGCAATCAACGTAAGTTTATCAGCGGGCAAATTCGTCAAAACCGCGTTGCAGTTCTCTCATTGTCATTCCTTTTTCAACCAAAATCGACGTGACGTTTTTTCCTTGCAGATCTTTAATGTTTCTATGTTCGTCATCAAAGAAGAGCATGTCCTCGTAGGGTAGGCCAGATGACCGATGGAAGCTGTTAATAGAAGTCACAAAAAATGAATAGAAGATGTTCTGGGGAAAACGGGAAAGTAAATATTGTAATGAATGTTGATTCAAGCCCTTTACTATCTACTTTAATCGGTACACAGAAAGGAGGCACTGGCCTCAGCAAGGTTTGCCCTGTCTCTCTGGGCCAATCAAGGCCATTACCTTCAATCTTTGCGCAGGAGCTCAAGATTAGGCACCAGAACTTGCATGCTTTTAATAGCCAGAAAGCGCTCAAGACTATTTCTCGCTTCAATTTAATTTTCAAGGTCTGGGAATGGCTGTGGTCACTGAAAGTACTCGCACCGGGTCATCAAGATTTTCAGTGGTATTCCAGCCAAGAGGTTCAGCCCCGAGCTTTGGGTCCGTAATTTAGACCCTTAAATGAGATAACTCGTTGAATCGTGAAAAAATTGCTCTACGCAGCCGCACATCGTGCCTGATACAAAACAAGCACCCTATCGGCAACGAATGACCAACTAAACGATGGCCCTGTCCCGTCGTGTTTTTAAGGCACTGCGGTCTTCGCAACCTTGCCATAATATGGCTAACCTGTACCCTGAAGACCCAAGCAACGACTTCTCAGTGAGGGACTTCCAAGTCCTGAAAAGGCCACCAAGGTAGCCCCCTTAGGATATAACCCCCCCGTAGGGATCCTTCCCTACCTCAGCGATTGCTATCTATTCAGCTACCCAATAGCCAGGGAGACCTCGGCACAATGGGACCATAAAAGTTGCTGCAAATCCCTCATTAAAAAAAAAATCTCACCTTTCAAAATGGCTGAGCTTGCAGCCAGGGTAAATTTCTTTCTGCCAGATGTATTTGTTCCAACCAAATAGTTCTATGAGTTGGTTGGCTCCTTCAATTTCTCCAGTACGTGACGCGATACCGATGGGAATCTTCAGTTCTTGTAATGTTCTTAGAATCTGAGGAACTTCGGGGTAAAATTTTATTTTCACCCCTCTCATGTCCACGACGTCATTTCTGCAGAATGAATGAAATCATAATGAGCTCTCAAATTGCTTGTTAAAGAGAACACTCAGTAGTTACAGAAACACATGGAGATACTCCACATTTCATCTGAATTCCGCAAAACCCAACGAGGCAGAAAATCAAATAAGCAGCGATACAAAAGTTGATTGTTTTTAATATCAAGTATGAAGGTACTAAACTTACTTGTGTCTCCGGAATGGTGCGCTGACATGAGTGTCCACCCAGAAAGGCCACAGCGTGTAGTCTGCCAAAAACAAACCCAAGTACACTACTTTAAGCACATTGAACCAAAATGGAGCGCCATATCAATCGAGCTCTAGAAGCCTAATTTCTGTCATTTACCTGGAATCTGAGGAAGAGGCAATTTTATAATAGAATCGACCGATAGAAGGGTAAAAAGTTTCCAAGCTCTTTATCATGTAAGTGGGCCTATTTCATGTCAAAATTTGCAAACTTTATTTTTTCGGATATTGTGAATTATTCATGTGTCAATGCCTATGAGCTCCCAAGGTTTTGTTGTTGGCAGGCTTAGAACAATAGGGTATTCTGTAGACTTGAACTACAGGGTTATCAGCCGGTGGAAATTTGACTATACTTATAATTTCCTGACGTTATAATGTACAACCACGACTAACGTCCCTCGTCATAGAGGAAGGCTGCTATCGATGGTACAAACACCATTGTCAATCCGATCACCAACGTTATTTAAAAAACGGACTTGTCCTAATTTCCATTACTTACCCAAGTCAAACACAACAAGTTTCGGCAAAGGACCTGAAACGTTCACCATGATGAACAACTGTGCGCAAAAGGAGCAACAGAAGAACGGTAACTTTAATAAAATTTCAAAAACACGATTACTGATGCATCATTATAGTAGTTACTTTGAAAATACATGTAAAATTAGAATTAAAATAGTTGCACCACTCCATGAAAGATAGAGACTCCTTCCATGACCACTCTTTGACAAGAATGAATGAATCATCCTTATCAGTGTAGACGTTATAGAGGTATCTGATGACGATCATACATCGATTCTTTAGAATGTTTCCATTAATTTTCTGTTGATGTTATTCACTGAATTACAGTATTCTTTGTTAAATCTTTATGAATTCCTATACTTTTCTTACTCACCTGAATACACCGATGTTTCCTTTTTTTTCAGTATATTTGAAATCTTTTGAGCACATTCATCAGAGTTAATAGTTTGGTGGTGGCAGGAAGTATGTTGTGTTACCCAGCTCCCTTTTCACATTGAGAAGTCAGTCATTCATGGAAACTCAAACATTCAAAAGATTGATTGGTTTCAGAGCTACCCAATTTTTTTAAATTTTTATTACCAGAGCTGTGTTCGTCATGAACAAAAAGCAGTTAAAAATTATATGTACAACAATGTTGCCAAAAATAAATGCACCGCTACCACCAGAACAAAACGATTTGTCCCGTTGAAAATTCCCATTTCTCTGAGTTAACATCGCAGTTTCCCTCATGACACCAATTAAACCTCGGAATTAATTTAAAAAAAAAAAAACTTTGCATGAGATAATATATACGCTTTGTAGGTTAAATCAACTGAGTTTCTGCCCAAAATAAAAAATTCATTGAAGATGTTTGGGGGAATGTAATTTTAAATTGAAGGGTGAGCTTCTGGTTTTGTAAATACCCTTGTTCTATATCCATTCACTCCCTGACGGAAAAGGCAAGGTGGATCCTAACCTAACTGCCTTACCTTCCCCAACAAAAGAGATCGACAACTTAGCATCATTCAGGATTCAGCCGCGAGTCTTGATAATCGCCATTCCATGCGAGAATAGCTTCCTCGTTGGGAGCGAAAGTTTCGCGGATTTGTGTTTCATATGTGTTGTATCCGTGTTTGAAGAGCTCCGAAGGGCTTAAGTACTCTCTCCAGTGGTGCCTTTATAAATCTTGCCTACAGTCCGTCTTCCTGCGTTTGATTTCACGTCGTTGCGTATCCCAGTGTCGGAAGATCCGCACGTCCCGGGTCGCTAGTGCTTCAAGAGTGAGTTCTCGATTATTTCTGTATGATGGACTTAGATACTGTGAACCATCTGTCGGTCACTTCTGCGGGTACTGCAGTTTAAATTTCATCACATTTGGCAATGAAGTATGTTTGTGGCAAACATCCTCCTGAGGAGGATATCTACGAGAGTCGTACAGCATTCCTTTGTCCCGTTATCAATACCCTCTATGAATGCTGAACGATGAATACTGAAATGCTCTGCTAGGTTGGCCGAATATCCAGTGAGCTCAACGACTTACGTGTCGACCATGCCTTCATGACCGAAACCGGCCTTGGACTTTCTGGCGTTTGGTGTTTTGTCGAGGTTGTTGAATCTGGGTCCTATTGGTGACTCCTCAGTTCATTATTTTCGACAACATTAATAAAAACGACACGATTCGATATAATGTCATGCCTCTGTCCACCGAACAGGTGGTTAGCAGAGTAATTTGGATATGTAGAGCGTTTTCTAGATAAATGCGAAAACTCTTCGAATCGTCCTACAATGTATGATGGCAGGGTTGGTCTTCACGTTACTAATACCTTCCATAAATTTCCTCAAATTGATTATAAGAATGGGCAAGAATCGGGCAGACGTCAGAGGAAAACCTCTACCGCCGAGTGCTTTCGTTGCCTTCACTGAGTGGACTCAAGTCACCGTTAAACAATATTAAACATGCTAGAAAATAATTTTCTAGCAATAATTATTATTGTTGCCTAAAACATGAAATATAAATAGAAATCTAAATTTGTCTACCATTAACGTCTCCAGAATGGAAGATCAGATGAACGTTATTGTCGTTGTTAGGCCATATACGGCTCTGGTTACATTTTGTATAAAATCAAATTTGGCGCAACCCTCACCGACCATATTATTTGTTTATTATTCTTATTTTATTTATTTATTTTTTCAAGATGGGCGAAGAGCAGCCGCCCCCAGATGTTTATTCTCTGCTGAGGCAGTGGGAAGAGGAGAGTCAGCAACCAAATTATGATCCTATCCCGCTTCTCACGACGTGAGTATTACCTATTATCATAGCAACAAAAAACGGAGGTATCTAACGAATAACGAGAGAGAATATAAATAGGTTTCCACAACCTCTTCGCAAATGATTTTATTCTTATATAATCATGTCGTTTTTCAAATTATTGGAATCGTTATAATCTCATATACATGTACATCATCAATCGTTCTATTTATTTGTTCATTTATTTCATTTTATTATGGTTTAATATTTTTAGAATGTTCGTTTTCCTTTACTACGCCTTGAACCAACCGGTTCCTGAATTTGATTCACGTGACTCAAAATTCAATGCCTATGTCATCAGGTGTATTTTTTTGTATTAAAATATTCTTCATATTTTCCAGTTTGGCCGAGGTCATTGAATCTGAAGCTGAAACGTTTGGTAAAATGGACCCTGACCCTTTTGACGAGCGCCATCCTTCGCGCGCTTACCCCAGTTGCACTCTGGGCCACACTCTCAAAGTGCTTTTTCGAAAAGAACAGTTTATGACCAAGGTGAGTGACAAAATTCAATATTTTGGGGGAGGTGAATCCTAACGATATTGACCCCCACTCCCTAAAATTTCTCTCGCTGTTACATGTTTCCAATTTTGGACTTATCTAGACAATTCAATTCATGACCATTTGTGGTAAAAAAAAATATATCAAAACACTAGTTGTTGGACCCGTCATTGGAGGCCGTCGGCCCTGTTTGCTGTTGTTAATGTTTATGGACGAATTTCCCTAGCATTTCTCCTATTTACAGACAGAAATGATTAACTGAGTTTACGTCTTGTCATCTAGGAACGTGAAATTTCTCCAATAACTTAGAAAGAACCCCCTCAGCCAACATATTGAAAATCGACTCGTTCCTAAAGATAACATAAGCAATAAGTGATATTTTATAGACAATTTGAGGCTTGAAACATTTTGATTTCCATATTTTTCCTCCTTTTATTTCTAGTTGGTGAACGACTACCTGCGTGATAATTTCTACTCTCGGCAAATGATTCAGAGGGACGTGCGCAAATTGAATATTGCTGCATGTCGGCTTATGCTGGACATAACTCCTGGTCTTGAAACTTCTGCCGTCTTTGAAATGGTAATACATTGTTTATAGCTCTTCCGTTCTTAGCGAAGTGATGTGATGTCATATCAATGGCATGCAAGCGCTTTCATGCTGTTTGTTCCACGTTGACAATTTCCTCTCAATTTTCCTAGCCTACGAACGATGTTCTCGTCCAAAGATTATTCTCGTGGGCAGAAAGCTCTGCTGAACCTCTCCAAACTTACGCAACTGGCCTCATCGCAGCGGCAATGGACGTCCAGGAAATCGCCGTCGTATTCAGGTGGGTGTCATCATGTTCAACTTCACCGCTCCGTATGTTATTTCTCCCACGGCCGACGTGTAATATGTGCGGTATGTATACTTTTCCAGGGAACAGAACTTGAAGTTAGTTCCGCTGATGTTGGAACGGCTTCATAAGTTACAAGACGAGGTGAACGAGGATCAGAAGGCGAGGATGACCAATTCTAGTCGACCCTTCGCTCATCTTGGCAGTTCAGAGAGTAATGACGTGACGCCTAATAACCGATTAGGTTCGTTGTTTCCTTTCATCGTGTACTGTATTTTAGTTGGATATTCCTTGAATAATCAACCTGTTTTCATGCAGAAAGACAACCTCTCCGATTCACCCACTTTTTAGTGAGCTTTGTTTGAGAGAATCGGTTTTAAGAGCATCGACCTTGAGATAATCCGTTTGCCATTTTATAGCCAAATGCCCATTAAAACATGGAATCACCGATTTGCAAAAATTAGTAACCATTCAAAGTCAAAGCCTGTAAAAAAATTTGAATCGCTATCAACATTATTTGATCCCCTTTGGACTAATTCAACTTCCCGTTTATTCGTTTCAGAAAGAAAAAGGAAACGTTTAGACCGCAAATCACCAAGAAAGAGTGAAGACGAGGACAAGAAAGTCCGAATGAACGGGACTGTGAAGAAATCTATAGATGGTGAGTACGTAAAAAAGCCAAATATGAGTCATTGTGACGGATAAATAGTAAAATACCTGTCCTCCAGGAAATACGTGATGTTGATACTTTTTTCTTGTTAAGTCGTCAAATTATGAAGTGGTGCTGTCGCTACGTAGTTAGATTCAGTAAAGTCGAAGAACCATCTAGATGCTGCAGTGTGCAAAATCCTTCAGATGTTCTTTCCCTGCAGCAATGGCTGTAGCACCGAGGCTTGCTGTTTACTGGGCTATTTGTTGCCGATCATCCCGACCATACTCCATACTCCCTGTGCCAACATCCAGGTTCTTCCATTATTTTCATGCTTTGTAATTGGGATCAGGGGACTCTGTGTCTTCAAATGCAGCGATGGAAACTCCCCGAAGACCGTCCATGGATGGTATGATGTCGCCGCCACATTCGACAAGACCGTCTCCCTTCAACGCTTCAGACTGTTCAAATTCGTCCTGGGCTGAAATGGAGACCTTCGTGATCGGGACGATTCAGATGCACCCTCTCACTCTTGCCACCAAGCAATTGTTCATACTGAAATATTTGACGCCTATGGGTGAATATCAAGAGGTGAGTTTTGTTGACGAAATAATATGTAGTATATATAGTAATGTTAATATTACTGTACTTATATATATATATTTCTTTAAATCAAGAAGTAATTTCAACTCTTATAATTTGTCTAGTTTCTCAGCCACGTGTTTGAAAAGAACGCTTTGGATCTCATCCTCAAGCTGATCAATCTCAGGGAGACAAAACATGCGAGGTTGTCTTTCGAAGCCCTAAAATACCTCGCGTCATTGCTCTGCCATAAGAAATTTTCCATAGAATTCATCAACGTCCAGGGATTACAGGTAAATTCCTTTGTTCCATTAATTTTGTTTTTCATTCAATTTAAATGGTGTTAGCTGCCCCTTTTTTTAAAAATTTGTTTTTGTTTGTTCTTCTATGTCAATCAAATATCTATGATTTGTAGAAGCTGCTCGAAGTTCCGAGGCCGAGCATCGCCGCTACGGGAGTTTCCATCTGCTTGTACTACCTTGCGTATTGCGAAGACGCCATGGAGAGGGTTTGCCTGCTCCCACAGCACGTTCTTTCGGACTTGGTGAGGTGAGTGCTTAATTAGCTATCATAAGGTGGTCAAGAAGCGATTTATGTGGCATTTTGAATGGGTAGAATGTTACAGAGTGTTTTGTTTGAGTTGCCGATGACTAAGATAATAATAGGACTTGCATAGGTTTTTCTGGGAAATCCTATCTGCCATCCTCCAGGTGGCTCGGCGGGCCTCACATTGTGAAGAAATAGTAATTGGGCAAAACCACAGACATCCCGGCTCCAGGGATATAAGGCGATTTATAATTTCTAGCCATTGAGATCAATTTCAGCCAAAATGTTCGTGCGTTTTTTTTTTTTTTTTTTTTTTCCCAAATACGTAGGCATATATTTTGAAGGTTTGCATTTGGCCTTTTTCGATCTGGACACTTAGAAACGTATACACTAAAACATTGAGGCCAATCAGAGATGGTTGACTCCCTATGACCCTGGGCATGATTGCATATTGATTACTGAAGAAATAAACAACCAAAATGGATTTCAAGGACCGCAAGGAAGCTCTGATGGTTGGATTCTGTGATGTTAGGTCATCATGAATAGTTTTGAATTCGTAGGAATTGAAGACGCATTAAATAGCAGATAATAATGTCGCCGATGGGCACGATGCAGGTACTGTCTGGCATGCATTGTAAATAGAATGTGAGTAATGAAAAGGCAAATTTTATGACGTTTCGGTATCACATTAAAACCCCATGGTGTGAACTTTCAAGGCGAACAAGAAAAAACCTTGAAGAAAAAAAATACTCGGATTATCGAAATTTGACGTTATTATGTTGGCCTGCATTCACCACATCCTGCTTTCTTGTTCCCAGATACGCACTGTGGCTTCTCGAGTGTTCCCACGATTCGGGCCGATGTCATGCCACAATGTTCTTTGGGCTCTCGTTCCAATTCAGAGTCATCCTCGAAGAATTTGACGCTCAAGACGGCCTTCGTAAACTCTACAATGTGGTAAGATTCTTCCTCATTACTTCACTGCAAAGGTTTCCTATAGAGGAAGGAGGAAATTGTGCTCGTCGAACCTTAATGAAAGTGTTCTGTAGCTTTATAAACGTGCAAAATAATTGTAAATCGACACTCAGAAGGAACGCCAGAAGATGGCAAACTTCTGGTTGAGGCAGGACCAGTAAGAGAGGACGTCCAGCAATGGAAGGACCTTCCTTCAAGATATGTTCACATCCTGTCTAATCCAAACTTTTTTTGGTGCTGCTCTTCATTGTAAACAACGTAAATGGTAACAGGAGTGGGACTTCACAATAAATTGAATTCTATTACATTTGAAGCGTGTACTCCCACGAAACAAATTGGCTACTTCATGTACAACATGTATGGGATCCATGCTAACGGCACCGGGCAAGGATGGCTTTGTGGGCAAGTGTAAACGTCGTGAGATCTGAAATATGCAACAGGAAGTCAATTTAATACCAAAACTTGACACATTTCATGGCATTTGTCATGTTTGAGCTGTTACTTACTGCAACAACAATTGAAGAATTCGGGTTATCACGTCGTTCTGATCTCGTACAGTTTCCATCTCGCAGAAAATTCTGAACAAACAGGCGTGGCCTTCCAAACCGTACCTGTAATACGCGGTAAATGGGTTTGGATTATATTGCCAACGACCGTCTTAAGTAGTAGACGTCTTGCTCGAAGGTGATTACTTTTCGAGTTCTCTTTCGATAGTCCGATGGATCGTAAGGCGACTCTCGCGATGAGATCTGCCGATTTCGTCAAATGGTTTCACATCCCAATTGATCCTGTAGCCTGCTGCGTACTCGAATATCGTAGTGTAGTTGAAGATGCTCAATTTGCTGTTAAGGCGAACCTCAAAACAGAAGTATTGAAATGACTTCAGGTCTCAAATTCTATAATTATTTTTTTGATAACTTTATTGTTGGGTCTTAATAGTTTTTTAAAGTGAAAAAATTCATTACAATGATGAGAATAAATTTAAACAAAAAAAAACGCAGTGAATTTGTTTCATAATGGTTTACTATTTCAGTTCTGGATGTTTAGCCTGAAAAGTGGGGAGAGGGGATTGCTTAGCCAGAGTTGATAATTTGAATGCCTTTTTTAAAATTGAATAAAAAAATATCCATTTTTAAAATACAAATTTCTACCCAAACCCTTGTCTTTGAGGTGATAAGGTTGTTAATAAGTTATGCCCAACTAGGAACTAGACTAGACAGGTTGAGTCTAGGTACAAAATTTCATATTTTTGGGCCAGCCGCGGGCGGATGGTAGTGTTGCATTTTCCAAGCTTTCGTCTTGTCTTAATCTGGATCGTCAGAATTATCTGGAGAGCTTACGAAATAGTGGGAACCTGATCGATGCTGAAGCCACCTCGATTCATCCAAACACGTCACACTCCAGATCACCATTGCCGCCAATATGGCTCTATTCATTATGTCGAAAGAACTTGCTGTTCTCATTCGACGATTGAAACTGAGATGGCCGATGTAGATCAGTGGCCTAAGAGGGGAAATTAACACTCAAATGCTAACTCGTCCCGTTCTTAGAGCCGTCTTCCGTTCATTTTCTTATTGTCACCTTTTGTTTCTGGGCTGCCTTCGGACTCTCCAATCATGAACTTACCGTAGTTTAAATACAAATGAAATTTGTTCATATTTGAGGAAATACAGACGCGTAACATTCATCATAATGTATTAACTTTGATCCCCGTTCCACAGATCAGCACTCTCCCAATTCTGACTGATGACAGCCCCCCGATCAATGAGGACGAAGAGTGCTCAGCCCGTCAGATCGTGCGTCAAGTTTGCGTCGCTCTCAAGCGGTACCTCGAAGCTCACTTGTACATCCGATCTGAACAAGTCCGCCGAGCACACATGAGAGACATTTCGGCAGACAGGATGCACTCCCCCGCTCTACCCTCGTACAAGGTATGTTTGAGGACCGCTCGGACCAGTCATCTTCAGTATTCTGAGTCCTTATTTGTTTGAAGCTCATCCTCGTGCTACTGATTTCAGGCGTGTAAAAGTAGTCCAGAGCAGGAACGTGATCAGATCAACACCTTGCTGGAGTTCATGTCTTTCAGAGCCAGTTGGCCTCCTGCGGACGAGCTTCTACGCCTGGGCGGAATCGCTCTCCTCTTAAAAGTCATCGCGTTCGCATACGATTGGAACTATTCTGGCAGGTGACTAAACTTGAATTATTTCATCATTTTTTTCAACTCTTCTTCTGCAAACTTAGGTGTAGTAGTGGAACTTACTTCACAATCTACCACTTTCTTTTTATATCATAACTTCAACTTCAAAAAGAGGAGTTGGGGGATAAAAGGATCCCAAGGTGAAGTCTTTTCCATGCGCGGTTGGTGTGCGCAGGTTAATCGAGGGTAGTCCTTGGAAGCGTTGCCTTTCAAAGCACTTTTTCTATGCCCCAATGTTAATGCAATAACATTTAATTTCAATGAAATAGTCAGGTCAAAAAGTGTTGGATCAGGCTGCTGTGGTAGGAAACATCAAATTCTAATTCGTATTCGAATCGCACCTTGAGATTCACATTGGAACCTGATTTGACTGGGCTGATGAATTTGAGAGGGTCTCGACAGCAATTATTGACCTACCTTGATATGTGCCAGGGGAGAGACTGTACGGAGTGCTTTGGACGTGTTGGGCATTTGCGCAGTGATGCCTCGTGTGCAACTGCAACTTTGTGAAAAAGTGGATCTACCCGAAGACCCCAACGCGACGGGAATCAACATCATTTTGGGAGCAGCTGAAGGCGAGATCGTCTCTGATCCGGAAGTCCAACGTGCTGCACTTCAGGTCTTAATAACCTGCGTCTGCGCTCCAATTCACAGGGTAAGTTGACTCAGTCGAGGCAGTTTTGCCGCAAACAGTTTCACGAAAACCCCTCCGACCGTTGTTATAAAAAGACAAAATTCATTCCTCATCTCTTATAAACTTCTAAATCGAGGAGCTCAAAGTCTGAAAATCTAAAAGCTGGAAAATAGCCGTTGGTTGTTTAAAACAGCTTTCGCGGTAGACTCCTCCCGTACACATACAGCCTAGTTGTTGACTGAGTTTGTGGAACAGGCTTAACAACAGCTATTGACCACATATAGCTGCCAAATATCCTGCCGAGACGCTAGGAAAATGAGAATGAACCGTCAGTCAGAAAGGAGGCTTTCTGTTGTCTCAGCAGCTACCATTTGTCACTTACATCTCCTACTGCTCACCGTTCAGTTTCTTCCTCAGGTCGGTGGACTGGTCGCTAGATACTCAGCCGGAGGATCATCCAAAAAGAAGACGAGATCGAGTGAGGAAGTCATCGACAAACTGTGGGATTGCGTCCGTTCATCAAACGGCGTGATGGTAGGGTAGCCTTTTTAATGGATTCATTTAAAATCAAATGCTGGTGTTACTTTAACGGTAAGATCGAGTCAGTACAATTCTATGATTTTAGGTTTTGTTGACCCTCATTCAATTGAAAGTACCCGTGACGGATGCTGACTCTATCCGCGGCCTCGCCTGCCAAGCGATGACTGGTTTGGCTCGGAGCGAAACCGTGAGGCAAATTATTTCCAAGTTGCCTTTGTTCACCACTGGACAGCTGCAAAGTAAGCGCACACGCAATACGTAAACGCTCATTTCGTCGTTGTGTTCAGGGTGACTTTTTTGAGAAGTACGTTCTACGGTAATTTTGTTTTTCAGATTTGATGAAGGACCCCATTTTACCTGATAGACGACAGGAGCACGCTCACTTTCAAAAATATGCAATGGAGCTCCTGGAACGTGTGTCGGGGAAGACGAAGCCACGCAGCGAACTTGAGCCCACCCTTAACAACATCCATCGAGTGAGTTACAAATGCAGTTTGATAGGTAGCAGCCCATTTACAAATGGCTCTGTAGTCAAAATGACCATGTGTTAGCTTCCATTCTCTGGGGTATGGGTAATAATTAGTCGAAATTGTGGAAAGAAAGACGTTGGGCGCTTGAAATACATTGAAATGTTCAGTTCAATAGCCCGATTAAGTTCCCCATTTCTTCTCCAGGCGAGCGTCATAGCACAAACTCGAATTCAGTTTAACGACCGAGATCTTCTTCAGCTGATTCAGCAGCATCTGATGGCCAAGGGTATGCTGGAAACTGCCGAAGTCCTCGGGCGAGAATCCGGTTTGCCTCCGATCAGACCAGTTCCTCCGCCACCTTCGACTTTCCTGTCGCCGTTCTCCTACCAACGCCCGGGGTCCACTCCTGGCCGTGTGAGCTTTTTTTTTTAAAGGTATTTTAGTTCCCCCGTGTCGCACTCCATGCCAACCGTTCAATATTCCGACTTTTGTGTTGACAGGCGAGGAAATCTCAACCAACGACTCCTGTCTCCCAGAGAGCACCAACCGTTACCTCATTGACTCCAATCAACGCACAATCTCCAATCCGAATGTGAGAAAGCTTCCTGTCCTTTGAGTTCGATTTACATCAATTATTATTCAACTAATATTGAACCTCAGACTCACATCTTATTTTTTAATTACTTGAATATTTCGTTCAAATTCATGGTACACTTTTCAGCCACAAAAAATCTGTAGACCGATCCAACGAGATGAAACCTCCGACGGAAGTACCCGCGAGGTCACTCGAAAAACGATTGGGCGGGCGGTTGGACATGCCGTCTCACCAAAATTCCGTTTCATTGGACTCAATCGTTACCGAATACTTGATGAGTCAACACGCGGTGTGTAAAAATCCCATGGCCACCTGCCCACAGTTCAATCTCTTCGAGTAAGTAGCTTCATACACTAAATTTTTCAACTTGATCATAATGTTGCCCATATCGTGCAGTCCAGACGCGATCGTGGGCGTCTTTTTAACGCTTAGAAGTGGTAGGGTCCAACCTGGTTCATTGGACGGAGCTATGCATCGGAATGGTCCGACCTCCTCACAAGAGGCAATTGGGACACCTCAATGCACAATCTCGGCACTAGACTGGTGATTAGGAGTAGTTTTATGTCCCATGCTCTCTAGAAAACCAAAGATCCGAAGCTTTCATACAAATAACTGCTGATTTGAGCTGAACATCCAATCATTTTGCATCCTCTGTTGACAGGCCTCACAAGTGTCCTGAGCCCAAAGTGAGGAACCTCTTACCAGCCAATATCGCCCTCAGGACGGCCCGGGGTCAACATTCCCGCCGCCTTGACCACCGACTCATACATTCACGGTTCTGCACTGTTCACATATTTAGGTGAGAATACATTTGATATTCGATTGTATAGTCAAATATAGCCATTCTGCAGTATTTCTCGAATCATCAGAAACCACTTCGATTCTCGGAAAGCTATTTCATTTGAGCCTGGAAACCTAATTATTATTGGTGGATGTGTAATTAAGATGTCTCAAGCCAGTTCTCAATCTCGATTCGAATACTTACAGGTACGGAGGAGAAAACGCCTTTTTTACATCGTGTGACTTCTTCGTAAGTGATCCACGTCTATTTTCTCAATCGATCCGAGTTATCCTTTATCATTTATGTTTAGTTACACAAATTAAGTTCTTTATGTCTAGGGAAACGACAAGTACGTTGCGATCGGGTCTCATCAAGGAGAAGTGAAACTGTTCAACCTGTGCACTGGCTCGGTACGTATGTGTAGAAGTATCCAGAGTTTGTAATATTATCACACTTCTGTACACCAAAGAAAAAGAAAATACATACGCTGCAAATTATTCCAAAATGGTGGATCTTGCTCGTGTGCTTGAAAGGCTCAACTTTGAGGGCTCCTGAGTAAACGAATAATAGAAAAACCTAGGTTTGTTCAAAATTAAGTTCCCAATTACAAAATACCTATTATCACATGCATCTGGCCTCCTTTTACGGCCATTAGTCCAAAGCCCATCTCAATTGATTCAGTGTTCAAAATCTACAAAAGTTACATGTTTGAGTCTCTACAAATCATAAAAACCATTTTCCAAGTATCAGTTTCACCCATTCACTGTTTAGGGCGACTAGACTGAAATGATTCGGTTCAATCTAGAGCCTGAAAGGTGTCCTGACCGAAATTTTCAGAGAAATGCCTACTGCTTAGTCGGCGGACGGACATTTTGGTTCTGGAAGGATTTGGTTCTGCATATCTTAAAATGAAAACTCTCTCCCTCTCATTCTCACATTGATTCTATCAGGAACCTATTTCCTGTATATCATTCATGTATTTATTTTTATTTTTCATAATTATTCGAATCGTTTGGATATAAATTTTAGTGGTAAACGCTCCAATTATTGCAAAGAACGAATATTTTATAATATTGTGGCTTATTGCTTCTTGTCTAATAATATTACTGTTTTTGTTTTCCTTTCAACGTTTACCAATTTTTTTGTCTTTTCAGGAAGTTTCATCCTACCATTGCCACGATTCTTACATCTCCCAACTGCAATGCGCCAGGAAATCCCCCCTACTCCTGACGTCGTCGACGTGGCGGCCGCCTCTGTCAGGCTGCTGGTCAATCAAAGATAACGTTTTTAGCCCAGTGTGAGTTTTCTTTGCTTTGGCATGATGTCCTCGCTTTGATTAGAGATTAAGTTAGCCTCGAAGATGGTGAGCCAAGAGACCGAATCCCTTTGAGAGTGTTTTTAGGTAGCTGATTTGCTTGTTGTGGGGATTTCATTCATCGGGGTTTGTGCACCGAAGAGGTTGAACCTAGAATCTAGAACCTATTATGTGGGCTTCACTTTCACTCGCCCCCTCACGCAGTCTTAATGGGGGGGGGGGAGGGATTGGGTTACCCCTTGCAATTCAGATCCAAGCGCAGAGGTGCGAGGACGTGTTAACAAAAACCACAACATCGATTTTACTTGTCTGTCTTACAGGTTACCCATGGAGAATGAAGACTATGTAGAGTTTAATAAACTCGACGAGGACAAAATCATAGGAACCCGAAATGAAACTGCCACGGTAGGTTTTTTAAAATCATTATTAATCTACATATCTAGTGATTTTGAGATGCAGTAAAACATGCTCTATTTAGACAATTATATAAATTTTGCCACAAGTTGACGTTCTGCGTCTTATGTGGAGAATTTTTTCAATAATAATTTTGAAAGAAAAAACATTTTCCCGCAGATATATGACATAGAAACCAAGAAGTTACTGCAGACCTTGAAGCCCTCGTTGTCGAATCAATACAATAAGAACCGAGCGACGTTTTCTCCGTACAACGACCTGGTCCTCTCGGACGGAGTTTTATGGGACATCAATTCGGGGAAAGAAATCCACAAATTGGACAAGCTGAATCAGTCACTGTCAGGAGTCTTCCATTCAAATGGCTTAGAAGTGAGTAGAATTTTCTTTATCGATGTTTGCTGTCAATGGCCATCAGTGTGTTTGAAATCATGACCAAAGTTCGTGATTGAAATATTAATAAATGGTTTTGGGAGGGAATGAGCATGCTGGTCTACAGCCTTTGGGCGTTGGGATCCTAATTGTACCTTACTCAGCCCGATCGCCCCAAACGGAGGCAAATTTGGGAAAACACGGGTATTTTGTGAGGCTTTTCGAGATTTTAAGGGAGATTAAGGAGTGTTCTTTTCTAATTGGGTGTGGGTGAAAATTCATCACATTGAAGATGACTTTTCGAGATTTTTTGAAAACTAGAGCGCGTTGTGGAATTATTTCCCTTAAATTTTGGTCGCCGAATCGATGAAGATTAGGAACGAAAACCAAAATCATCGAGAATGGGTGAATACTTACATTCGAAAAACGGATTTTCATTATATATCGGGAACCTGATCGCGTTAACTACATTTTTTCACTACACTCTGGGGATTCCCTGAAAAATCCGATCAGTGTCTCATTGGTTTGATTCTTGATTTAATCGAATTAATAATACGGATTAAAGGGTCATCACGAGATCCTATATGATACATAGAGATCAGTACACTTCACAGGCGGCCATTATTCCTCTTAGGCCAACCCTCGGCTGGAGGTGGAGCCGTACTTACTCTCACATCGTAATTGGCACACATCTATCACGTCTCTCTCTATTTTCCTTACAGATCGTGTCTAACACGGAAGTTTGGGACCTCAGGACGTTCCATCTTTTGCGGACGGTACCGGCCCTAGACCAATGCGACATTCTGTTCTCTCCGAACGGCTACATCATCTATTCTGTCGGCACCGAGAGGGAAGTGGCCGATGAGGACACCTCCTACGAAAGCTCCTTCAAAACACTCGACGCCCACGATTACACTAGTATCGGTAAGAAGAAGTTGTCTTGTTCGAACATTTTTCTATATACTGAAATGGGAAAATATGTCATGCATATTTTAATTTTTATTCTTTTAGAACTCTAATTCTGAGTCTGTCGACTGAACGCCTTCCGATCAACTTACCAACGGACTTTAACTTTTTCATTCGGAAAACAGCGTTATTTTTGGTGCAAACCATCCAGTCTGCAATTCAAAAATAAATTTTTACTGTTAAAATTTTTTTTTTTTTTTTGCCACGTTAATTTACTACGTAAATTTTCCTTGGATTGGAAGAAAATTCTTGTGCCAAGCTTAGATTTGTTTCAAGTCCGTTTCGCGAGGTGAAGTTAATCGATCGAAGCAAAAATTGTATTAACTTGTATGTCCAATCTAAATCGGCAAGTTAAAAAAAAAAATAGAATTTTAGTTTGGGATATGTGATTGCGCTTTATATAATTCTTTCTGAATCTCGTAGAAATATTATTCTAAAAAGGAAAAACTACTCGTCACTTTGAACACTCTTCCAGCAAATATTAAATATACGTATCCAAATTTTTCAATGATCTAAAATTTTGCTTTTGGTTGTCTGAGCAAATTTTGAGTGATCATTACTGAGGCATATTTCAAGGACTTGAAAGGCTTGAATAATATCACGAAATCCAAATATAGTGTTAGCCCCGAAATACCCCAGTAATTCTACTTAGCAGTTTACACAAATTGTAAAATTTCCGTTAAAATCAACTAGAAAAAATACCCTTACTACTTTATTTTCTTTCAGCTACTATTGACGTAAAAAAGAGCATCCACGATCTAGCATGTAATTCGAGAGACACGCAAATCGCCGTTGTTGAAAACCAAGCGCTTTTCAATTCAGTGCAGGAGTCTATCGTCAAAATCTACGACGTTGGCAGACATCGGACTCAGGATGATGAAGTTGTAAGCGAAACATTTATTTTGTTAATTTTTTCTAGTTTTGATTTTGTGCTTCAAAAGTCTTGACATTGTACGAAATGTGTTCACAGGAGGAAGAAGATGAAGATGATGACATGGACGCGAGTGATGGATCGAACAGCGACGACGACCACCAAAACGGTAAGTTTTTTGTTCATATCTTAGTCCTTGGTTCAGGTTGTGTTAGTGTGAGCGCCGAGTGCGAGTAATGAAGGGGTATGTATGATTGCTAAAACGCGTAAAAGACAGCAGGCATCACATGCCTCAGGACTCAGTTAAAACCGCCTTATTTCAGTATCACGAAAATATTGATGTTTGGAATGACCAACTTGCCTAGGTAATGTGCGATTCTTTATTGGCTGTACATCTCCCTCACGCATCTGTTAATCCCTGAAGTATTTATCTAAATTTGTTTCCATGCTATCATACGTCGATCTGGCCTGGGATAAATATCTTATTACTTTTTTTGGCAAGTGGAAAGAATCTGTCCCACCGTCGGGACTGTGGAAAATGGAAACTAAAATGAGACCTGGGATTGACTTCTTAGCGTATGCACTAGTCCTGTGCGCTTTTTCTTAAGTCCTTACGACGAAATTTTAGCTCTACAATAATTCTAGCTCCTGTAAGAATCTTCTTGGGGACACCCCATTTACCTGAAATGTCACCCGGCGGTGACATTGTGCATTGTAATATATTCACAAATTTTAGTGGCCGCCACAGAGGGACGTAGGCTCATTTGTATATTTTCTGGTGGTTAGCAATTGATTTCCTTCAAGATTGAGCCATTCAGGAGGCTCTTGCGCAGACCTGGATTCTGCCTACGTATGACTTAGGACGGAGGGGAGGGGGAAATGCCCGTCTCAACCACGTTTTCTTACCTTATAGGCTATAATTATACGCCAACCCTAGATTGGTATCCTGCTCACCTTGGGTCTCTAAAACCAAATCTTTCTGTGCGTGGTTTTGTTGAATTCATCATGTTGAGGTTAGTTCTGTGACCTACTTACCGTAATTTTCGTTCAATTTCGTTGTTTAGAATCGCTCCCCATGGGGATATTTGATTTCGACGAGGAGGAGGACGGAGACGACGGCAGTGCACATTCCGATGACGACAGCTGGTTGAGCCTAGACGGTACGCCTTTTCCCTCCTCAGCCTTCATCTAAATATTCTGCAGACTATCTCATCTAACTTTCTGTCGAGAATAATTGTTTTCTATAGTTTTCAAAACTGAAAATTTTCCTCCCTGACAGGTGACAACAGCGACGATAGCGTGGCCTCCTCGGACGCTTCCGGCGATGACGCTGACATCGATTTTTAGTGGCAACTAACGGTTCTCTCGTGTTGCCCAGCGCATCATTGTTCGAACTAAACGAGCACTCAGACGTTACTTGGATGTCGTGTATATATCGCAGACTGGACCCCCCTCCCCCTCCAGTGATCTGTCCCTGAAGTTACAAATTTGTGTACAGTTGTACAAACAACGCCTTGTTATGTAAATTGTTGGAATTTTTCGCTACGAGGTTGCAATTTTCATATTTTGTTTTACCTGAAACCCACGAAAACTAGTCTCTTCCGCTATCAATTATCGTTCCCGTGTCGACTTCGTTTTTTTGAAAGACGAAGGCAAGTCTTGTTGTTCATTCTACGTAGCTCTGTTGCGAACATGGGCCTGGCGCTCTTCACTAGTCTTTTTTGTTGTTGCCTCGTCTGACATCTCTCCCGCACTGATGGACTATTTCATTTTATACACCTGTTTTTTTGCCGCGAAGAAACCTTAGCGCGATACGTTTGTGACTGAAGGAGAACCTCGCTCATTTGCCTTTCCGTGAATCAATTTTTCTTCTTATCGGGGTTGTAAATAAAAGTTGTTACGTATGTATGTTGTTTCAGTCCCTTTCGAAAAGTCATTTAATCTCCCGAACGTACGACTGAAATAACGTCCGCACAGACAAGGAAACATACCTACACGATAAGTTAGTGATTTAAAGTGAGTATATTGGAATGATCTTAAGAGGTACAAAACATCTAAGCTGCAACCCAATAAGTTGAAAGTATTGATGCTACAGAACAAATTTAAAACTCATTTCTTATAATTAGATACATTTTTTACATACATGTTTCTGTCCAACATCGCAAAAGGAATTTACAATAACATACAGAGGACGAAGATCGTGACTGAAGTCATGTCGGAGTCAGAAAATTGAAGAGAGTACAGAAACCGAGAATTATATTATACTGGTGAAACCACAAAGGAAATTTTGGCAAGTCCTCAGTTCCTTCCATTGACTTACACCGCCACAACCCTTCAAAGGTAGAGGAAATTGAACCTGAAACCACACAGAAAATTTGAAATAAGGAATTAGCATAGGTTTTAAGAAATTCTGAAACAACCAAAAAAGAAACGTTTTCACACCCGATATTGGTGCCAAGACGTTCTGTTACAGGTTAAAATAGGTGGCACACAGGAGTACTGATGGTAGACCACAGAAGAGTTGGCTGACAATCATTGACGATAAAAATTCCGTCAGCTTTAACTCATTTCCTAATTAGTTTTCTCCTGACTTTGTGCATAAAAATTACGTTAGTTCACCCTTAAGTTGGTACAGGAAAATCCGGGAGGTCACTCCCACGCAGTAATTCACTATTTACGAAAGAGGGGACACTCCAAAATGGAAAATTTAGGGTCCGAGTGATTAACTATCTCCCTCTGGTAAAATTGCGGTCGGTGTGAAATTGCGTTTGGGCCGAGAGCTTCCTCAAAATTGGCAATAAATGGGTAGCAAGAGGATGCAATCAGGAATGTACTTGGACCGAGAACTCCACACTAAGCTTCAAGCTCTTGAAACTGAGACAATGCAACAAGGGCCCTGATAATGCTCGGTCGCAATAATTTCGCTGTTTTCCTTGAACGCGAGGCACCCGCTAGGGCGAGCACTTCATAGGACCGAACCAGATGGTGGGGCGACATATCATATGTGAGGTTCGTTCCAGCCAACAACTGCTGCTGGTGCTGTACAACTGGTCGAGTTGAGTCAAGTTGTTTGAACAGTGGGGATGAGTTGTCTGATTGGGAAGGTTTCACTCTGTCGGGTTACAACAGTTTTCATGAAAAAAAAACTGCAGATAGGTTGGAAAAGTTGAACAACTCGACACAACCGGGTAGACTACTCGCCCGCGCTGGCACGCTGCGCAAAGTACAGTCTGCCTCAACACTCAACCTCGAGTTGAACAACTCTATGCGCAGGAACGCACAATTGGTTGGACAACCTGTCAGCGCTGGAACAAAACTTTTGCGTCAACCACTCAAGGCCCCAGGAAAGGTTACCAAATGGTGAGCGTGCGCAGCTGGATGTGGGCAATTTGTTTTTACGTGCAAAACCAACAACTCGATAATATTCAAAATACTGAGGTGATCAGTAAATAACCGGTAACTCTTAAACAAGAAAGTAACGAATAGGCAAACAGAATCCTGCCTCACCTGCATAGACTTTGAGGTAGCGAGGAAATTATCGGGCCGTAACCTTGCGAGTTGTCGTAGAGTTCATAGAGAGGAGCGGCGACCAACTTGTAGTTTTTAGGGACGGCAAAAAGCGCTAGAAAATAGAATTCCACCACGTTGTGGCTTCGTTAAGGGACAAGCAAACCAGAAATCAGATTTTAAATGCGAAGATCCATTAGGAAACGTCATTCGGCCCATACGAGTACATCACAAAGCTTACCATCGATTAACACGTCTCAAGTTCTCCAATCTTCCAAAATGTATACAAGTTATCAAATCAATTAGACAAAAATCCATTTGAAAAAAAGGAGGAACAATCCTCCAATTAACTTACGAACTTCATTCGTGGGTCACCTTCAAAAAGGTACATTTTTTAATCGATTCATCTCTAAGTGTAAATAGATACGGGAGAATAGTTTCTTTTTCAATGCTGATTAAAGTTATCAACCTTTGCATATAAAATTCTGAAAGTATTAAATGAATTGAAAATGTGCATTCTGTGAAAGACGCACTCTCAGGGGATATTATCGACATTTTTTTGTAAAAACAATGCGAATTCCTTTTTTCCTGTATCGCAATTAACACTGATTCGATGTGTCCCAACGTTTTCCAAGGTCGCTTTGGCTATGAAACACAAAAGATTGAAAGTCGACGACTTGAACAGGAACTAAAGAAAACTAAAAACAATGATACGTGGCCAAATGAACTCTCCAAAAATAAATGCTTACATTTTTAGCAAAAACTGAATAGATAGTTATAATCTTTAATACCAACTTTTTAATTTAAAAAAAAAATCCACGAGAAATAGATTATTTTTTTTAAGCTTAAACGCCCCCTTCCTCTGATTTATGGAGAGAAACATGAAATTAAAATTCGTTGAGTGTACAGAGCTTGATCTGGCTTCAAATTGCAGCACATTACATTTACTTTGAAATCACTATACAGCGGTAATTATTATCACACGCAGGCTAGCAATGTAAACACCGAAATAAATGCGGAAAATTCATCAATTTGGTCGACACACGTTTCGGTATACTAGCATTTGCACGGGTATTTATAATATTTTGCTATTAGAACAGCTCCGCCTAGGGACATTTATCTCAAGTGGACTGCGCCGGTTGTAATCCCTTTACTTCTCCCCTAGCCAGTGAACGAACCAAATCAAAAATATCACAAGTTTTACCGAGATCGGCAAAATTATTAAGATATTTCGTTAATTGTTTCTCGTAAAGCAGTATTTAAAACCCCAAGTTTAGTCATTATATCACACGAATTGGATGAACATGACGGGGTAACAGAATTTTTCGTACTTATCACATCGTAGTATAGGTACCGTACCAAGGTCAACGGACCTGAATGCTGTGGCTATTGAAGTCAAGTTAAATCAGATTGATTGACACAACTCCACAGTTTACACAAATACTGGATATCGAATAACATTTTGGGATGATCCATACCACAAGTGACATTTGCCTACGTAATAACAGAATATTATTTTCAACCAGTTTAGAAGTAAAAATACAACTTAGAATTTCCAGGTAATTCCCGTATCACACAAACGTCTTCACCGCTCGCTGGAGCATCATGGCGCGAAGGACTAACTTCCAAACATCAACCTTGACACCTTGTCAACAGGCAACAAGAGGTAATGATACCTATTGCAAATGATATGAGATTAATCAATAAGCGGACATTTTGGAATATACAGTTCGAAACATTAAAAATTAAAATTCAGGGTTTAGGGGCACCCTCATAAGGGAAATGGAAAACAATTGTTAGCTGCGAAATTGGTGGTTTGAAGAGAACAACGGGACACAATGTTTGGGTACATTGAAATAAGAGTACTTGAAGTGCAGTAGAGATGCTTATTTTAAACAAAAAACGTTACAGAAGCGATGGTTTGGTGTTCTCGCTACATATATTACATTAAATATCAACGGAGAAACCAGTGTAAGAAGGTCACTTAGAAAGAAGAAACTGAGTCTAAAGATCGTTCAACGGACTGCTCGATTATTTTAGTTCACAGGCCTCTGATGGGCTGATTTTGCTCAAGCCAAATGCAAAGACGTGGTGTGATACGGGCTTCAAGCTACATCATACGTGCATTCCGACAACACTACAGAATGACAGGCAAAATATTGACAGGGTGAAAAGGAAATAAGTAAATACGAAAATAATTGCAAGTCTTTCCAGGATACAGACAAAATTGGGGAGCGATTGAAAGCAAACAATCTTTCATAACTTGCACATTGTGGGCCGGTCGAAGATAATTCGACAATAATCGAATGGGAATCAAGCGACATTTTTTTCGCAGTACCCTAAACCCGTTTTATATAAGCTAAAATTTAACAAGCTTCGTCAAGAGACACAATTCAAGGCGATGTCAGTTTGACGTGATTAACCGTTGTCGTAAATGCTCATTTCCCTGCCAACTGCGAAATGAAAAGGCAAATTATATGAAAAGGAGCTACAAATATTAGGTGAATAGACCATTATTTGAACGTCTGGTTCTTGTAATTTGTTGATGAGAGCTTTGAAATGTGGTGAATCGATTTTTCTGTGAACGAAGTAGAAAGGCTAGGAAAGAATTAGTTGGATGCATTGAAGGGTAACGTTTTTTGGGGTTCTGGCAGGATTTTTTGACAAATATTTTATCGGACTGACACCCAATTGAAATTTTAATTAAAACGAAAATTACAAGGAACTGACCTTTTTCAGCCAACTGGACGAGGAAGAGTCTCCGGTGTTCTTTAGGTTTGGTGATGTGAGGTGGGATGTATGGGTACAACGGAGGCTCGAAGTTGGGTCGCCACCAGTTGCCGATTGTGTCTTCAATGACCCAGTCTTGTTTGACTCCATCTTGTCTTCCAAGAGTCTTAAATCAGAGGAATAATGGTTTATAAAGAAATACTTGGGTTTTGATTACACATGATTTTCCAGATAGAAAATATTGGTGTCAGTTCGGTGTGCGTTCTACGACCTGTCCTATCTGCGATCGGCACACAGGTCTCAAATCCAACAAATGCAAATTACAGAACTCATCTGCATGTTCGTACTAGAATTGCCCTTCAATTGAGCGAGAATGTGAAGCCGGATCACAAATACATTCTGACGAGTGGACAGCATATCGGTGCCTTACAAGTCGCGGATTTGTGCACAAAACAGTGAACCACCAACAATCATGCGTGAATCCTCAAAATGGAGCTCACACGCAGAGCATAGAGATCGTGGTTGGATGCAAAGGTTAAATTGTTGAAAAAAAATGAGGGGCGTTCTTCAGTACCACTTGCAGTCATACATCGATCACTACTGCTGGAGAATGTATCGTGCAGCCCTGACCTGTTCTTAGCGCTGTTGGAAGACATCAAGAACTTCCATGCATAAGATAAAAGCCTCTTTTGGTGTATTCATGCCATTCGTAGTGAATTCGACGAAACGGGACGATAGAACGCACGCAGAACCAGAAACGGGGCGAATGCACACCGAACTGGCACCAAAATTTTAAAGTTAGGAAATTCTTGTTAGTTAGAGAATATAATTAAAATATTTGTCTAAAAGTGCCTATTTCAACAATTTAGAAAAACAATTCTACGGGGGTTTTCAACGTTCATTTAAATAGATGAGCAAGAAATTTCAAGGAATTCTTTAAGAACCGCTATGCAAACGGGCGCTTCATACTTGAAAGGAGTACTTCATACTTGATGCGTCGTACATCCCCGTGATTTCAGGAAAATTACACAAGAAGGTATAACATGACTTCTTGGCTTCGCTGGTATTCTTCAATTTTTAATAGATCGTGTATCTTTAGAGCATCCCTGGCTGATAATCCGGACAACCTGGAGAAGATCTTAGTGAATAACTACTTCTACGCTACCCGCGTTCATTCTAAGTACTAGTATACTTACATAATTTCCTAGTCAGCGGTATTTTGTTGTATTCATTTTTTTAAATGTCTCATTAACTCACACCGTGATCGCTTTTCGGCTGTGCACGCTATAATTAATAATTCTGCTACCGGTTAAAGGGGGGGGGGGATGCGGTAGCATGTACAATTATAGAGGTGTATAACGAAGGTCTTTGGTGAAGAGATTCGTTAGGACCCGCCTGAGGGCAATGCCTGACATGAAGGTGTTGATGAGGTTTTTAGGGCTTCGTCAGAACAATGTACAACACACTATCTGCGTTTATGAGTAAGTAGCTATCAATACTCCAAGTGGGCATGGGTGCAAATTACCATGTTTTCCAACCTTACCCTTGCACTAGTCCCCCTTCACCCCTTAGTGAATGATGAGTTCACGTCAAAGGCTTGTCTCAGATCAAATATTTCAGGCGATACTTCCACTGAGTAGTTCGTTATGGGGGAACTAACTTCATCATTTTCATTTTAAAAAACATGACAGCCAATTCAATATGAACAGTGGGTCCCAGGACGATTGACACCAACGGAAAAAGTTATGGGCAAATAGGGTATCAATTACTCAGTTTGATAGAGTTAATTATGAGATTCTGGTACCTGGGCGCGTGGGGTTACAATATTTTACTAATCAGGACACTGAACGATTGGAATGGGCGCTGGGACCGCCGCAACCCACCTACCTTGTACCCAGTTCCGGCCATGTTTTAAATTTCCACCTGTCCGAGGAATACCAACCCGACTGTTAGGAATTTGCAGCGTTTGTATTTTTGTACACGAAGGGCTCTTGAAGACCCCTGGCTGCCCGCTCCACGACGCCTCCTGACGATTACTGAAAGTCCCAGTGTCCCAATGCTTCCCCGGTGAGAGCGGACACTCGATGATAGGGGTGTTGACTGAGAGTGTGACGTGGAAAGTGCCGCCATTTGGACGGGTCATTTTGTTCACAACAGGAGGGGCATCGAGGGCTTGAGGACGTCTGAGGTCACTAAGTAAAGCTTTAGCGTCGACATAGATCGGACTAATATGTGAGGCGGAACCCGTTGATCACTAGTTGAAAGAGGGCGAGGTTAGAGCCTTGGGACCCCGAAGTGGCGCGTATGTATTCAATACCATTCTTCCTGATTTACTATATGAGCCTACAGATTCTCTGCATCTGCCGACCTTAAGGCCTTGCACAATACAAATATATTCAACCGGGTTAGAAACAGAATATTATTTCTATAATTATTCTTTTTTGCCATACGTACCTCTGTCAATAACCGTTTGAGCCCGTCAACTTCGTCCTCTCCAGGATTGAGCTCGCCACCAGGCAGTTTGAAAAACGTCGTTCCGAGTTGGAGGAGAAGCACGTTAGGAAGTCCGTGCTCGTGAACCAAAAGAACACCTTCGACTGAGCGGCGCATGCCGATTTTCTCGAATTCGTCTCTCATGCGTTGAAACCTTGCAGGGACGGACGGGTCCTTCTCAAAAAGAGGCTCCTTCGCGCCGAAAGTGTAGTTGGTGAGCGGGTATCTGTGCAGTCGAAGGAGTTGATGAAAGTATTGTGGTTCAAGATCAAATTGTGAATGCAACGTTACGGAAAGGGGCTGGGGTGCAATGTCAGCTAGGTGGCCTACGAAAAACCATCATTTTCCCACCAATCTGTGTTTTGGTAAGCATAACATAGATTAGGATGATCAATGAAAAATAAGGCTTGCGCTTCTTGTACAACTATCAAATTGAACCGGTTCACCAGCGGCCAGAAGGCCCCTCGGCCCAGAAGAGGCTCCACTCAGTTTCAACAACAAATTAGAATTCATTCGTTTTCAATCAACTCAAACGGCAAACTTACAGGTTTATGGGTCTGTTGATTGTGAGAAGAGAGCTCGGTTTCGGGTCGAAACTTCCCGTCGACGTCCGACGAGGCCACTGTTGGTTGGCGTTGGTCGCGCCGCCGGGCTTCATAACCACCGTTGACATTTCTGACGGGATAAGCACAGAAAAAGTTGAAAAATTCCCTTAAACCGTCCGGCTCGATAGGATATCACCCGAAGAAGGTTTTACCGACGATTATGACACAAAAATGATACGAAAACGCAGGTACACTTAAAAAGTAATGTAATGACGAACACCACGCTCGGCTCTGGTTTGTGGTCTGTAGCCCGTATAGCCCGTAGGGACGTTCCGATACCACCAATATGGGTAGGTATCGATACTTTTGTTTCGATACTACTGGTATCGTATTGGTATCTAATCATCCGATATTATACTAGTATCGAAAGAAAATCTGCAGCAACGATACCGAACCAGTCAGGTCGATAAAGACACTGATGAGAAGAACATTGAAGCTTTTAAAAAATAAAAAAATGTAAGAGGATAAAATAAGTGGGGATTTTCGTGCCTTGAGAGGGGGTTTCTATCAAAGTAGTCTGGCAACACTGATTGTTGATCTCGTTATTTGTTAAAAAATGTTATTAAGTTACTTTTGTATTTCTTCCTGGGCAGCGTTGGTGACAAAGAGTGGTTCCGTTAAGTAGTAGAATAGAATAGAAAAAACGTTGTTAGCTAGCAGCTTGTTTTACTTTTGTGTTAGTATTTCAATTTACAATTCTTTTGGTAACAATTTTTGTAATACACCTTTTGTATGATTACACTTGATTTTGCCTGGAATTTTGTGCTTCCGAATCCACCATGGTGTATACTCAATACTGTATTCTGTATACAATACAATGTGGGTACTCATTCGATATGCCCATATCAATAGTTTCCTTTCGATACTGTATCGATATCAATACCGTTGTTTCGATACTGACTCGATACCAAATATCGTATCGATAGTGGTATCGGAACGTCCCTAGTGGTCTGGTTCTGCTCCGACTCTGAGGGAAAACAATATGGCGCTGTAAAGTTTATTCTTTTTCCTATTCTAGGAAGCCTTTTTTCCTTCGTCAATACCCCAGATGGCAGACACAAACTGGAACATTAGGGAGTTCCTGTGTATAGGGTACAAAAATACGGGAACTCCAAAATTTTGAAAAAAATTGAAACGCGAGAAATTAAAGGGAGATTTTGATCTTTAATCATATCTTGGATTTTAGGGAACAAATACAAAAACAGCAGTAGATAAAAAAAACTCTTATTGGAATTTTGGTTTGGTCTAGTGCCAAAGAAAATGTATGAGATGAAACCGACGCAAATATGGTAAAAGTTTTATTTTCAGATTAAAATTGTCTTTACATCTTTATTCAAGGTACTTTCTTTCCGTGAAAATGTCTATAGGTAAACTGTAGGGTGTCAAAGGTCACCCACGTTTTCCGATTCATCAATGAATTCTTGTGAAATTGAAATGGTCTTGAAATGATTTATAACGATTTTATTCACTCTAAATGACTGTTAAAATTATATAAAAGCAGGGACTACTTTTTCATGCTAAAGACGAATGGCATTGGCCATTGGCCAAACTTGTAATATACCTAGTTTACAAAAGGTGTAAATTTCGGAAAATTGAAAAAAGTAATTTTTAATTATTACGTTTTTTTAGCATTGATGTTGAGAGGGTTGAGGTAATAAGGTATTTAGGAACATTAACGCTTCGCTACCTATACATCGATAATCGATAATGCTGACTTTATGTATTTGGGCAGCTTGTAAATTACGTACTGACGACTCTTTGGACAACTAATGACACATGACTTAAAAAATCATCCTCCATTTTTTTTATTGAACTTAATCACTGGGATTATATTTTGTATTCTTGATGAAAAATTCTTACTTCGACGCGCTCTGTGGAGAGAACGCAAAGGAGATTACAAGACTAACCCTACAGACTATCCCTCACAGCTCCAGTGGTGAGGGAGGATCCTTTTGAAAAATTATGAAGCATGTTTTTTCTTATTGAATTTCCATAATATTCATGGCACCGGATTCACTGGCGCTCTCACTTGGGATTTACTTGAACCGTTTAAAATCCGTCAAGGTTCCCCCTACAAGTGATATCCTATGACGTACTTACTCTTCGGCTTGTATTGAGTGAAGGAAACAAAACGTAACAACATAGGTGATGCGTGAAAACAGTTTTTTAATGGACCAAATCAAAATTGACTGAGATTCTTATTCGCTAAGTTGACAATTTCTTACCATGAACATTTTCATACGAAGTAGCTTCAAGGATAAAATCCATCCAGTCGTTTTACTCTATTAAGAAAAATGTCACCGGTAGTTTTTAGTTTTAGATTAACCTAATTTTATTAGAAATAATTATCAGCAATTGTTGAATTTAATCGGAGCAAAAATTCAACAAAAGTGGAATGCGAGTAGGAAGAACTCGGCTAATAAATTCATTCAAACACGTACAAATTTCAATAACTTATTAAGGCATTACGAACGGACGGTCTAGGACGCTCCCAAGGAACGACTAAGGCACTGGAATTTCGTATAATACACAACATAGAAAACGCTGGGTTTAACAGAAACAAAGTTCAGACGAAAGATCAGCTGTTGAATGAGCGTCTAATACTCAAATTCAAGAGGAGCCTATGACTCCTGTATGGAAAATCAGCAGTAACCTTAGGGTCTTATACTAAGTAGTCAGTAGTAAGACAATTGAAACAATAATAAAAACCGTAAAAAAAACCGATTAGGTATTACAACACAACGTTTACATCGCACAAAATACTATTTTTACAACTGATGTACTCTTATTAGTACACAAAACTATATTTAGACAGGCACTTTTAGGTGGTTAGAAGATTATAACCTAAATGACGTTACCGGGTTATTCGACATTTTCATTGGCAATTAAACTGACTTGATTACGACACAATGGATGCTAGTCGTTTCATGAGAATGGAATGTACTAGTTGAGAATAAGCTGTACAATATAAGGAGAGTCACGAGAGGGAAGTTTGACTAGATGGACCAATTGATGAAGTGACGCTCCTTAGGACGTCCAGTCTTTGATTCGGTCTCCTGGGAAACAGAAAAAACGGGCATTTGAGTCGAGTTTGAACGAATCGGATTTGCGAAATTACAAGACGTATTTAATAATATGAGGGTTGATCCAAAAGTATGTTTTCCTATTTTCATTAAAAAACCAAGAGCGTTGAGAAGCTGACGGTCTTCTTCTCTTCGTTATGATAGTAGCAACACTGTAATACATTCAAGGTCGCAAGGTTGTGTAACCTGTTCTGTGTGAACATGGCATCACCGAAACCAGTTTTCTGATTTCCAAAGTTTAGCGGCATCATATGGGGTTAATGGTTGTTACCTGGATTGGTGGCTTGTAAAATTGCTTTTGGTCATAATAATTTTTGCGCTATGTCCACAGGAATAACCTACTTTTGAAACAAGTCCATGATCACGATTTCTAAAATCACTCACCAATATTCCTAACAGCCTTATTGAGAGTAGTGTTCTTCTTGTTCGCCTGTTCCTGAAGATATTCAGCACAGCGCTGATCAAAAAGAAGAGCTGAAAAAACAATTTATATATTTCCGCGCCTCTAAACAGTCAACTGATTTTCAACAGTTTCGCTTATCGAGGAATTTACCAATTGAGGGATTACTCACTTTCTTGACGATTCGGGCTCATCTTTTTGTCTTCTATGAAACTTTTGAACATTCCTTGATGACAAAACGATTCCAAGAACAATCTTATTCCTTTTGACGAAGGAGCGTTGATAAAATCTTCAGTCTGAAACCAACGAGTTGACTACTTAATTTGCCTGGCGATTCAATATGGTTTGAGGACTGACTTGAAAAAGAAAATAAAAGCCAGTAGGTTGAATGACTGGTCAGAAAGCGATCATCCTACGACACAAACATCCTAACTTCTATAGGAAGCAGTAAAGTTGGACGTTATTGCCTTCTTCTCTGAAACACCTAAAACACTCTTCCCTTTGAAGTAGTTGCATAGCGCCCAATTACCTTGGAACGAAATCAGCGCCCTACGATATCACTAACTTGCCTCTTCATGGGTGTTTTGTGGAATTTTAGACACTAATGTCTAATTATATGATGATGTATACAAATATTATGATTTTAGACACTGACTCTGGAATGGGTAAAAACTGGTTGATTGGTTGTGGCGCGCGCAAAGGCACGCTTTTCCACGCAGATTGAAACAATAATGGTTTGATTATATTCTTAAGATTAAAAAAATAAGAGAAATACCTGAAATTCCCTGAAATGATGAGGATAAGAATCACAACGAGAGTATAAGTGATTCCGATAATGGCCGACGAGTTGTACAAAAAGCCGGACAAGGGCTTCAGAGGGTCCAGTGTCTTTGCAATTGACAGGCATCAGGTACAGAGCATCGCGCAGAGACTTGAACAACTTGTTTGGAATAACTGGCACATCCTTGCTTGGTACATTCTCCACAAGGATTTCACCTCGATCCACGTCTACGACAAGCACCTGAGGAAATACGGCCCGTTCAAAAACCCATTTTGCTTTAATGGAAGTTGAAGAAATTCATACGATTTGTATTTTTTTAAAAACGTACATCTCCAACATCCGAGCAGAGAGATTCTACCGAAATGTTTTCATTCTTCATAATTCCGAAAATATATGGCGCTGGAGAATCAAGAAGTTCAAGCATTGTTGGAGGGACAACCGTAATGATGTTGTAAGGCCACTCAAAAGGGTAGATTGCTTTTAAGAGCCCCTCAACTGAGTCAGACAGCAAACTGAAATCAGAGATCAAAGATTACATTGCAAAGCTACAACTACATTGGAGAAGACAATAATACAGTAATGCAAATCAGATTCTAAGAGCTGGCCTCTCTACCTTTGTTGGCAGGTCTTTGTTAACTGATGGTTTAGCTTAGATGGGTGCTGCAATGGGTATCAGCAAAACATTGCCAAATCTCAATGCCATGAGCAGGCATACGCAAGGAGAAGAACAGACCAAAATACAAATCCCACAAACTCTCACCCCCTACAAATTCCTATCACAATATTATTACCAAACACCAACCTTATAAATGAAGAAACAAAAATGATTTTTTTCTCCATCAGAGTATTTGAAAGGAGTTTCAGGAAATTTGGAACGCGGACAGCTTTTAGAAGCCTTGAAATTTCCATATCCTCGACTCTTGGATCGAGGCAGCGTTTTATCGTCGTGCCTGCCACCCTGAAAAAGAATAAGAATAACAAAAATCCTTTCTGATAATTGCGATGATAACTCAGCTCGGGCTTTGGCTTCTGACCCGTCTCAATACGTTTTGAATGAAGAAGGTGGGCAGGAAAGACAAAATACTCACCGGATTGATTGACATTCGTTGGGGAAAGGAGTGTTGTAAAGGTCTCTTACGACGTCGGTGAATTTCTGCTTGGCGAATCCGTGGTTATTTTCGATCTCTTGTAAAATCTGCAAACCAAAGCATCGAATAAATGACGCGCTTTAAGACCCTGATGATTCTCGGGATGAATATTGAAAACACTCTCAACTCAAACAAGTAGGAACCCAGGAAAGAGCGACCCGAATAAGCTTCTTCACCTGATAATAAAATGAATTGGCCTTGTGCGATGAAATTATGGCGTAGGCAAGCGGCAAGCAGACTGACGACCCTTCGGGTTGAAGTCGCCTGCAGTAAGCAAAGAACCGAGATCCTTCGCCTGAAGTCAGTGTGATTGTGTAGTTGTTGTGCCCAACGAGTGAGGCCAAATGAAGAGGCGGATGGACAGCTGGGGGCCAGTTCTCGGTGTCGGGGAAGATGAACCGTTCAATCAAAGGAGGAATGGTGACCTGTTACAAATTAAAAAATAACAAAAATTCTTCAAGTAAAGTTGCTAGTACCATTTTCGTCCTGAGGTCGCGGACTGATAAATTACAACAACGCCATGATTCTGAGTTTAGTAAATATTGACACCTCACAGACTTAGGTCCCGAAAATTCCCGTTCCCAAAATACTTTGGGACTCATACTTAGCCTCCATTTCGGGCAATTGAGCTGAAAATGTTCGAGGTCCAACTAAGGCCCAGAAGGCGTAACCGGACATCTAGATGAGGAGATGATCGAAACACCAAATTATAAATATTTGAGTTTAACAGATAGATCGACCTCGAGCTTGATTATTATTCAGAGAATTAAAAAATACCGTAGTTTAGGAGCGGATGTTGAAATCTCCATTAGAAATTTGTTATTGCTATAATTTGCTTTCGAGTTTCTGTCACAATTTGCACAACCAAGTATGATTTTATAAAACTTACTTCAGTAGGAAATTTTTCCTTGATGTAGGCGATCTTTCCGTTTTTGATGTCGTTGTCGAGTCCTACGAGAAGTAAAGCATCCATCAGTTTGTTTGAGCGGAACTCCTTCAACGCAGCCGACCGCTCCCTGAGGCTGGAGACTCTTTTGGCGTAGATTTTTCGCTCTTCCACCACCTCTGGCTTGACTGGAAGGAAAATTACGATTGCTGAAATTTATAACAACCTGTTCTACAAGAAAATGCGCTAGACAATAGGATCTGCGAAAAGTACAGAGATTATTACGACAACACGTTTATAAGACGATGGTCCCTTAGTCGGCAGCCAAATCGGCCTACTCTTACAAATATAAGTGTAAACCAACAAGAAAGCAGAGCTCGATGCGTTCTGAAGACGTTTTATTGATATTATAGACAACAAATCAAATGAACAGTAATGATAGATAGATAATCGGGGATAATACATCGAGAAGAATTACCTGAAAACAAATATGCCTTTAGCAGTCGCAGGTTCACACTGCTCGGACGGAGAGAAGACACGAGGAACTAATGATTGTTTACAATAGGTACCTACGATATGAATAGTATGATAAAAGGCCAGAGTCAAGAAAAGGCATGGACTACGGGGTGTTCGTGGTACTTCTTATCCCATCGTACAGACGTTTGTTGTAATCATGGTTTTTGATCGAGTTTTCATAAGACGTTTTCCTATCCTGAGCAACGTCTCGTTGCGGTATAAAAGGTGTAGGAACTATTGGTCAGAATTTGACAAATAACAAGTATTCTGGACTGAAAGATGTAACTGAGTGATCTGTGGCGTTGTACTCTCGTACACATTCTTCTGCAACCCGTGACCACGCTCTACTTTTGGTCTTGTTTATTTTACAACGTATTCGATTAACCAATGTTTGGTTGAGCCTTACATTCAGACCATTCGACAATGGGCAATGGACTGCAGTAAAAATTAGATTTATTCTCCTTTGAGATAATCTTTAAATGCTGTTGAATTGATGCCCGATACTGGTCAGTGAGAAGAGATGGAATTTTATGTTTATCATGAACCCTTTTCACTAATTTCACGAAGTCTGACTGATGTTTGATTTTTGGACGTAGAAATGAATGCATATCTTGTCAAATGATCAACTAGTAGGTGAAGGAATCTTTTGATGATCTATTTCCTACGAATCCTCCAATGGTATCGAGAAAGACTATTTCAAAAGGTGCTTTTGCGCCGGGCCTAGATAAGACAAAAACCCGTAATAACTAGAATTTCTCGTTTGTTTTTTATACATATGTCGCAATTTTGGCAATAGTTTTTTACTTTTGAATCTAAATATTTTGTGTAGTAAAATTGACGAATTGTTTTAATAACTTGACCAGACCCTATGTGTCCATAGCTTGTGAATGTTTTCTATTATGTATGTGCTAGCTCATTTGATGTTATTATCCGTTTTCCTTTATCGTTAACCTTGCAGAGGATTCCACCGTCTCTAGTGACTTTTCGAATTTTGACATTTTCATCTTTATCTTTTTCCTGGTCTGCACCAAGCTTAGAAAATTTACTGTTTTTATCAGTTCTTCCAAATCCTCTGTGTGATCCAAAACAGGGTTTCTTGATAGTGCGTCCGCTTCAGTATTGTTTGTTCCAGGACGGTATGTGACTTTGAAATCAAATTGTGATAAGAAAAGTAGCATGTCACCTAATTCTTCGTCTGATCTTGAATTAACCTTCAGATTTTCGAGAGGTTTATGGTCGATTATTATCTGAAACGATGCTCCAGCCAGCCAATGTTGCCAGAATTGTATGGCTTCCTTAACAGTAAGACATTCCAGGTAGATGGCCTTCTTCCTTTTTTGATAATCTTTGAGTGTTTTTGAGAAGTAGGCTCCTGGCTTCACCTCACCATCTTCTTGTAGTTGTTTCAGGACTCCATCACCACTCGCATCAGTCTCAATGATGATTTTTAACGTCGGCTCAACGATCGCTAGGATTGGTTCAGCGCACAAGCGTTCCTTTACCTCATCGAAGCTCCTCTGGCATAGCTCTGTCCATTCGAATTCTGTGTTCTTCCGCAAAAGATTGTGAAGTGGCTCGAGCAGCTTTGCACTGTTCGCTATATATTAGTGGTAGAAATTTACTTTCCCAAGGAATTGGCGAACATTCTTCCTCTTCTGTGGCACGGGGAAGTTTTTTTTATTGCAACTAGGTTGTCACCTTTAAGAGGCCGAACTGAATTTTTAGAGAGGACATGGCCAAGGTATTTTACTCCGTTTTTGGCAAAACTGCACTTAGTGATTTTTAACCGGAATCCCTCGTTGCGAATTGATGTTAATAGTTGACGTAGGTGTTGAAGATGGTGCTCGAGGGTTTTTGAAAAGATCAAGATATCATCCATGTAGCATATTGAAAATTCTTTCAAGTTGTTTCTCCTCAAGATGTTACATAATATTCGCTGAAATATAGCTGGGGAGGTCTTCAATCCAAATGGGAGGGACTTCCATTGCCAGTGCCCCTCCTGTGTTAAAATGCGGTTTATATCAATCTTTAATTCGTATTGGTACGGACCAGAACGCTGAACTGATGTCCAACGCCGTGAACCATTGGCAGCCTCTTGTTTTCGTAATCAATTCGTCTATTCGAGGAAACGGCTGTGGTTCTGGAACCACTAATCTGTTTAATTCCCGAAAATCAATGCAAAGACTAGAATAGTTTGGATAGGAAAAATACTATCCGATTCACTTTCAACACAACGAAAGACCCGAAGGCAGCAGCAGCTTAAACTCGTCGAAAATTTATAATAATACATTGAACTTGGCTTATCCATACTCCTATCCAACCTACTTCCAACCTGTGGCGAGAGGAAAATATTCAACAGGGGTAATAGAAAAATGACAACGTCCAAACTAACTTTCAAAGGAACGTTCCAGAATGTCACAAAGCCGTGTCATTTTCAGGAGCACGTGTTTTTTTCTCGGGTCAATGTCCAGAAATTAGGGGTGGGAATTTAAAAGGCTTGCAGGGCCGCACTTTTGGGGCAAACAACGTTTTTAATGATAAACAACGTTTTCGAAGCGCAGCGTTGTCGGAGGTCAGAAACGAGTACATCGTAACGTGGATACGACAGTTTGTGTCATGGGTGTCATGCAAACCAGTAAAACTTACAGAGAGTGCTGAAAAAATTGGAGACCTGTGCAACGAATGATTTTGTCATGGTAGATCGAAGGATTTGGAAATCACATGGCGCGAAAGTTGAGCGCGGGGCCGACGCGATTCGAAAGGGACTCGAGCGTCCCTTAGCGAATCGCCTAATTAATAGTCCTGAAGGTCGGTTATTGACTGGTTTACTCGACTGTTAGAACCATGATGTTGATCATTGACGACTCCTAAAATCGGCGATTAATAGTCGCACAGTTCTTATGACGATTAACAGCGTTATTAGGGTCGAGGGCCCGCACTCGCAGGCACAGATTATGAACGCTGCAAGGTCGAGCAGCTCAAGTCTCCACGACAACGGCGTAACAGAGGCTTGTTTCCAATGCGAAGCATAATATTGATTTTATCGCCCCTCCTGAGTGCCAGGGTGTCATTGTAGCGATCAACATGTAAGGCAAACGAGGTTATAAAAAATTATAACGGGGTAAACAATTGATATAATAATAAAGAGAATTTTTCCGAGTAACCGTATTTAAAACACACATATTGGCCCATGTTTGCCTCCTTTGGCTTTTATCACGATAAAAATCAATTCAGACCAGTAGAATTTTGAACCTAGACACATGGAAATGTAAAGTGAAATGTTGGGGGCTACTTTTTTTGTCAATACAAATACAATTCTAATAAAAATACTAACCGAAATTGAGCCTCAACCAAGGCAATTCAGGCATAAACTACACATTGAATCGATTGAACGCGTATGAAGATAAGTATTGAGATTGTGTGCTAGAGCAGATTAAAATAATAATAAATATCATAAAATGAATCATTCACACGCGAACAAAAAGGAAAAATATATTTTAATGACCCCAAGGGGAACAAATCTTATTCCATGTACGACATTGAAACAGACCAGATTCAGAACGTGAGTAGGAATCCGAATACATAATAATCCCACATAAGTACACATAATCAAATTTAAGTTCATTAAACCCAACCAAAACCGAAGGAATTATGGCCAATTATTTCGGCAGCGTAGTTAATTAAACTATATATGCCCCGGAAGACGCTAAAATAAAACATAATTTGGCTTTTAAAAATACCCACAAGGAAACAATATGCGTTAAATTACCTAACTAATAAAACACGGTTTCCTCATCATCTAATAAATCCTTAACGCTTCTGAAGGAAGAAAATTTTGTTCAGAATGCGGTTGAAATACGGAAAGTCTATCAATATGATTGCGAATCATGCAACTCACTATCTTTGACGGACTCGGCATCGCTGTCGGCCTCTGCTCGCGGGGAATCGGGGAGAACCAACATTTGAATCTGAATAAAAAGAACAAAATTTGTTAATGTCATTAAAGAAGATTGGGTTTTGCACAAAAACTAACTCATATAGTCAGGGTTCATGTTTCCAATTTTTGAGCTTCTTAAAAATTTTACATTGTTTTTCTCTTCTCAATAAAATTTTTAAAACTTGAATTTTTTAAGTCATTTTAGATCTGAGTGTAACTTGAAATGATCATAGAATAATGGCGCTCTAAGGCATTGTTTTTTTTTTATCAGCAGGTCTAGTGAGTAAAAATGAATTGAACACTGAACGCTGCAAATAACTTCACAGGGGTTGGTTCGGACCTGAAGCATGGAGACTTATTTCAATCGAATCCATCATTCCTACGTCCAAAATTTAGTGGAAAATCTCACTCCACGCACCTAGGTACCAGAAATCTCGAGAACACACATTCGAAATGGATAGATAGATACCCATTTTGACCCATACCTTTTCGGCGCGAATCGGACCGGGACCCGTCTCATAGGATTAAGCGTCCAAAATTTAGTATATATGTAAGCCTCTCTAAATGCGAAGTCTGGGCAGGAGCTGCGCGCGCTTTTTGGCGCATGCTCTCTCCCTTCTGGCCTTCTGGAGGCAGCAAGCCTGGGGGCTTACATCTAAAACCCTGTTTTTTAAAAACCCCGTAGTCCAGCTCGACTCTCACCTTTCATCATACTATTCATATCGTAGGTACCTATTGTAAACAATCAATTAGTTCCTCGTGACTTCTGTCTCGTCCAAACAGTGTGAACCTGCGACTGCTAAAGGCATAATCGTTCTCGATTCGTTTTCAGGTAATTCTTCTCGATGTATTCCCGAGTATCTATCTATCATTACCTTGTTCATTTGTTTTGTTGTCTTTAATATCAATGAAACGTTTTCAGAACGCATCGAGCTCTGCTTTCTTGTTGGTTCACACTTATAAGTAGAAAATGATACCCCACAAGCCTAAATCGCCGAAAATCCATTTTTTAAATTTTTATAAATAACAAATGCCCGTACCCCTAACCCCTTCAAGTATGGTCCGATTAGGCTGAGAAGTTATGAGGACCAACTAGAGTCGGGAACGGGGTAAGCACATTTGCTTATTTTGATCTTAACACCTTGAAACGCCTAGAAAAACATTTTTTTCCCAGGAATAACCAACCAAAATGGATTGAACACGAGAATTAATTAATTTATGAAAATTAGTTTATCTAAAGATGTAAAATAACTTTCGTAAAATCGTAATCTTCTTCACTTTCTGGATAAAAGGAACAAATGCCTTGGAGGGACTTAATATCACGCTCTTTTCAACATAATACCTACTCAGACTTGAAATTACTCGATAAATTACAATAAGATGGCTGAAAAATTATACTACAAATCTTGAAAGTGAACAAACTTGAAGCGTCTAAACGAAACATGATTGATAGAGAACCAAGTACTCTTGGTCGTGAGCGGTCCTTTTTAATTAGCGGCAATTAAATTTCTAGGAACACGCCGGCATGTCTGGAGGTCAAACTGAAATACTTCGAATTTTCAAAAAATCAAGATTAAAGATTAAAATACTTGTGAGAGGAAAAAAAAGTTCTTACTCACCTTTTTTAAAGTTTCTTCGAAATTCGGGTTTTGAGGCTGTCGCGGATTGCCATTCCCGTCGAAGATAGCCGTCGACTGAAAAAGCAAAAGCAAACAGAACAGTGAGCGCAAACGGATATGACCAAACAGTGGGGCTCGTTCACGACAGGATTCGCTGGAAAGTCCCTCCAAAAAGCACGTGAGTCAGCTTCTTCATTAGTTACTCCGCCTCCCGACTTGACCTCTGAGTTTTTTCCCCCTCCCTATGGCTCGTACGAAAGTGAAAGGTTCGGTCAATGTCGACGAACTGTTTTGGGTTTCTCATCTCTTCCCGGGTGATCCAAACAACTCGTCAAAATGAAGACGAAAAATAAATAACCGGGGAATTCGGGAGGATAAATCCACAAATAATTCAATAATAAGTAGTAGTTCAATAATTAGTTTAATTATTCTAGTCCCCTACTTTTACTAGCCAACTACTCCCAAGGGGCAAAAAACCAAAATTACATAAACATTGCCTGATTGGCTATTCAAATAGGGTTATTATTCAGATAATTCTGAGAATAATAACGACATCTAAAAACCTCCTTGCTCTAGTAGAAAGTACGTCTTTGAGGTCTTCATAAGAGGTACCCAATTTGAAAAAGAAATTGGACACTCTTGGTTGGTTATTCCTTGAATAATCAACTTATGCTATCATGCAATAGTCAATCTCTCCGGAAAAAAAAGTCTATGCGTTTTGAGGTGTCTAGATCAAAATAAAAAACCTTAAATTCGGGTCTGGGACCCTTTTCCGGCTCTAGTTGGTCCTCGAAACTTTTCAAGCCGATCGAACCATATTCGAGGGGGTAGGGGTCATAATGTGTTTTATGGAAAAATGGATTTTCGAGATTTTTGACGATCTAGGCGTGTGGGGTATCAATTTCGTTAAATTTTGGGCGCTGAATCCAATGAGACGGGTTCCGGAACGATTGAAGCCCACCAGAAAAGGTAATGGGTCAAAATGGGTATTATCTACCTATTTCGAAAGTCTGTTTTCGAGATTTCTGGTATCTAGGCGTGTGGGGTATCATTATCCACTATATTTTGGACGCTGAATCGATTGGAATAAGTCTCCATGGTCCTGGAACCGAGGAATAACCAACCCCTGTAAACAAATTTGCAGAGGGTTTTTTCCCCCAATCAAAGGCTGATATTTTGAACTTACAAAAAATCTAATGAGCCCCGCTAGAATATTGGTTCATAGTAACATAAGTAATTTATACACATCAGTAACTGTCATGCGGCTGTACTGAGTAGTTGGCTTGAATTGTTATAATCAAACATGTCTCGATCAGATCCACCTGTACTCAGCAGACAAAGATTAAGACGTCATTGTCATTGTCAAGCCAACTATTCAAAAGTAGGTTGGCACGTCGAAAGGTAAACCGATTGCTTCCACTAATATAATTGCATGGCCGAACGAACTGCATACATTTAATATGTACCAAGTTGTATACAATTTGTTATATCATTTTCTGCTATCCAACCAAACATTCCCTTTTCTGTGTCAAGATGAGTCCTAGAGGCTAGATATTAATTTACAGCTTACAAAAACAATAAATTGATCACAATTGGTTGATGACAACCAAAAAGTGGTGTTCCAGGTACCTTCTCGTGTAATAGTATTGGGTTCCACGTTCAAATGTGACGACAGATGTTCGTCAGCAGGGGGCTAATCAACCGAAAATGGGAGACATTGTTTTCCACTCCGGAAATTTTAAGGCACCAAGTCTGAAAACATTTGTTTGGATTTTCTATTTCAAACTCATTCAAAGAAGTCCTCGTAATCATTATGGCATTGAAGTAGGGATGCTAGACAGAGTTCTAAAAATATAATGCAGAGGACGTTGTCTAAATTGAAGACATATCTGGTGTTAGTGCCTCCAGCAAGGGCGACTCTTATCGATGCCCTGCTAGAAGACTATTCCTTAAAAATACACGTTCACGTAGCTCACCATGTAGTAGAGTGACTTAGGAGCCTGCGCTTGGGATGTGGCGCGTGTCTGAGACTGTATCCGGAACGGCTCCGAGTACACCGGTTCCTGTGGCGGCCGAACAGGTGAAGAAGCAGGAAGCGATCGTCCAGGTCTTCTAATGTCGCTGGGTTCGTCATAAATATTTCCGTTGTTTTTCGGCGACTTCTGCGAACGGTCGCTGGGTTGGTGGTTGTTCAACGCTGACTCTATCTTCTTCAACATGATCAGCGGCTCAGTCTTGGATCTCTTGAAAGGCCTGGCGCTCGGCTTGGGCGCTTCTGTCTGAGTGGGCAGAGACGGACAGAGGTCATCACCTGCCCGGTGGGCGAACGTTCTCGGTGGCTTTTTCGGCGCTGGTCCTCTGGGCAGAGGGGGCTGCCACTCATTCTTCCCTTGACTACTTCCAATCTTAGGTTTCGCTACTGTATAATCGTTTTTTGACGACCGAAAAGCGTGCGACCTCTTGATGACACTCTTCCCACTTGACCCTTCCGAATTCAAACTGATATTGCAGTCAAACGATCTTTTGATAATTTCTGGCTTTTGATGAAAAGCGTCGTTCCTACACAAATTAGAATGAGCCTTGAAGTTTTTGACCTGAAAGACAGGTGACTTACAGGCGGAAGCGTTACCGTTTGTCAGCAAGTTGTTTTTGTCGAGTTCCTCGAACCTCTTCTTGATCTCGAAAACTCTCTTCCTCTCCATATCATTGTTGCTAAATGAGGATGAACCTTCAACGCGAAACTAGCGAGAAAATAGTCACAACAAAACGTCAAATTATATAAGCCCCCGAAGTAATTAAGTAGGCGAACAAAAACTAGGCTAGTCAAACAACTTTTTCAAATCCTCTTATTTACATTACTAGAAGTAGGGAAGGGAAAAGTAGAGCTCGACCTTGTTGAGGTGGTTTCTGAAACTAAATCAAACTTTACTTTAGTGGCTGACACACCGAAAAAAAGAAGACCGGTCGCTTATCACATATCATTGATAAGTATTATTCCAATGATAATAATTTTGTAGCTTTTGCTGTGCTGAGGTGCTGTTGGGCTTTCCAGTCCTAAATTCCAAATCCCGGTCGTCAATTCTATTTACAATTTCATTGTTATTATTGTTACTCAAATTTAAAGTGAGCTCCTCTTCTGGTGCTCTCAGTTTTCTTGGCTGCTTCTATTTATGTAAAGAATTGGAACCTGAATACCGAGTGAGTACTTCTAATGTTACGTTTGTTATTTCTACATACATTTAAAAGATGACGCTAATTCCCTTGAAATTCCACAAAAGATAATTTTCTCGTGGTTCCTGTTAGTGTACGAAGCTGCTGATGGATTGTGGAAATATTGATTTATGAGTTCGCATTTCAGGCGAAAACCGTCACTTCTTCAGGATGGCACATAGCAGGCTTGAGAGGATTGGGACGATTTACACTCGGTATGGCTTTGACACGTTTCTAGGGTCAATTTCTTGTGAAGCCGATCTTTATGAATACTCAAATTAGTGAGCCAATTTCAAATTGAATTATCTTCCCGCAGAGTGACAGGTCTCATTAGGTCAGGAGCGATGAAATTGGAGGATCGGCCTTTGTGGTTCGAAGTATATCAAGCTTTTCCGCCAGCGACTGCTCCGCGCTACGACAGACCCGCTCCAAAAGGTGAAATTAGGAAAATATTCTACCCCGAAGATGTAATCAGAGCGTGAGTTGACGACATACCATCTTTTCATTTAAATGACATGACTTTAATTTCTGTTGGAAATCATTTGGTGGGTATTTTTTACGTATGTTTGCCCATTACAGAAAATTCTACAAGAAATTACCTTCAGTCGGTTCCACAACTTTGAAAGAAGGCGGCCGTCCTTCACCTTGCCAGAATTTCCTCCAGAACTGCAGACTCCTTGCTGAGTCGAAAGGGACCACCGTAGAAGAGGTGTTCGACGAAGCTTTTGCGTCTATGAAAGAATCACTTTTGGCGTCTAGAGAATCGGCTCGCCTGGCCAGAGATGAAGCCAGTACTCCTCAGAGATCAGGAAAGAAAAGTTCACCTAATCCGACCAAGTCTTCAGTTGAATTGGACAAGATTTTCTCCGAGAGTGAGTCGAAGCCTTCTGGAACGCTTCCAGAAAAAAATTAAAATGTAGCACTACTACTTTATTCTCTAAGATTATAGTTTTTTTTTTTTAACCGGCCGTTACCTAGATATTAGCCGACGTTCGAGGCGACACTTGCCGATAGAGAGAGACTATAGAAAGTATCGAATTAAAGTGGCGTTTATTACTGTATTATCACATTCTTAAATAGCCTTACCAAGTGAGCTCTATCGTTGATCAATGTCATCCAGCTGAAAGAACTTCGTCTTCAGTTCGTTCTCCCAACAAATTCAACAGCAGCACTGATATTATTTCTAATATGACTTCAAGAAGAGGTTTCTGTCCTATCTGGTATGCCTTGTGGAGTCCTAAATGGATCAACGGATTGTAACAATTTGTTCTAGCTTTTCAGTGGGCCTGCTTTACACTATAGTATTGTTATCCCACGAGCAATGCATGACTGGCTAGAGACTAAAGATACTACTAGAGAACAAATTAAAAAGAGGTACCCAGCACAAGGCGGTTCAGAGTGGCTCAAGAGAGTTCAAATTCTGCATAATAACAGAATAGAACCACTTTGCTCAATGTGTCCTCGTTAAGAGGCCATCCATTCTTATATTCTGCAAGCACCAATTACAACATTATAGGAGGAGATAGTATTGAACAGCAAAAGCTTGTAGTTAGAAATGACGGTGTTAAAGTGTGCATGTATGAAGGGGAGCATTGTGACGTCACAGAAAGAGGGAGCGCTTGCTTCTGTGACCAGTCACTATTTGACTGGCTGGCACCCCCTACTTCTCTCCAAGGCCTCTGGCCCTAGTCTGAACCCAAATCCAGCGATTTTCTAGAAACTTAACAATTCTGTGTGTTGCTAGCCCAAAGGTTTGCAATTCCGTACTTATGCAGACAGATGTACATAACAATCTTGCATTAAAATCTAGTGATTTGAAGTTAATTTAAAAGAAATACAAATTTGATCAACTAGTAAAATGTTTTATTACAATTAACGACATTTTTGAACAACTTATCATAAATAACAATTCTAAGACACAGCGCTTCCGGATAAACGGAGGTAGGAGGTTTCTGGATTTAATTATTTTCTCACTTCCTCAATTTTTCCGTGCCCTGAACATTCGATGAAATATTCTAGTATATCAATATGCTAACGCATGTCATACAAAATTTAAAATTACAAAATGGATAAGAAGTAGATCAGCATCGATGACAGGTTGTTGTAGTTCATTCTTAAATTATGCTGGTTTGATGATAGTACCTTGAGTTTAGAGGTGACTAATCGATCCGATTTTCTAGGTATACGTTCGTCGAACGGCGTCGGGCAATTCTATGAATGTTTGATTGGCAAACTTCAGTTTCTTAACGTTCTTTGGAAATATAAAAATACTTTGCGGTGGAATTCAGTCAGCTCCTGTTGGTGACGAGAGCGTAGTAGGGGCCGGGGGAAGGCGTGACGCCGTCGATGCCGCGTGTGTGTGGAGGAGTGGTGCCTGGTGGGACGACGAAATCAAAATGCTGCAGAAGAGAGGCCGTAAAGAGGAAGATGTTGCTGCGAGCGAGAGTTTGACCCATGCATCGATGCTTTCCTGATGGCAGAGCGAAAAATTAGAGACACTTGGTTAATTACAAAAAACTTGATTGATGGAAGAATATGGCATCATTATGAAACTTGATCTTACCATAACCAAACGGAAGATACCAATCTGGAACGTCGATTTTTCCATTTGCATCGATGAATCTGTCGGGTCTGAAGACTTGGGGGTCGCCCCATAACTTTTCGTCCATCAGAGTTCCATTGAAGTTCGCGATGACCATTGTATCCTTTTTGAAGAGAAAAAAGGAAAAAAAAATGAATTAAATCAGTCTTGAAATAGATTCCAAAAGTAAGTATGCATTCGAGGGTCGAGTTAATGATGTTGATTGTAGTTTTCAGGTCCTTCCTCATTGGTGCATCAGTGTGCCTGAGACTAGGTTACTCGGTTGTAAGCAGTGGCAGCAACGGTTAGGTTAGCCACAGTTTGCAGGGGGGAAAAAACCGCATAACAGGTCATAAGTCCTACCAAGAGTCGGAGGAACACAAAAAAAAGGTCAACACCCTATTTTGGGCCTCTACCTTTGGGACGTAGTATCCATTCAGAGTTGTGTCTCTGAGCGCTCGATGTGGAATACTGAAAGTCCTTCCCATGAAGTGCCTGACGGATTCGTACGTGATGGCTTCGATGTACGGCATACTGCAAATAGTAACGCGGGTCAGAAAATGGTGACGAACTTTTTAATTGACTTGGAGAAGACATATGTTTTGACTTCCTCACCTGGGCCTGTCGTTGAGAGTTGGGAGCCTGTCTCGGCCGACGACTCTGTCGATTTCTTCCTGCGCCTTCTTGACTACTTCAGGAGTGAGGAGCATGTACAGGAAACCGAAGCCCAATGATTTACTCGTCGTTTCCGATCCAGCCATGAACATGTCCATGCAAATAGCGAGGAGTTGGGACTCTGAAAATGCCGATAGTGGTTTGATTTTATGCGATAGATGAGACGCAGGAATTTTATGGCCAGTCGATCTTTTGTACTAACCAGAAAAACTTGGGTTCTTTTCGGGTGATTGAAGGATTTGAATGTAGACGTCCATGAGATCTCGGGGTTCGTTGGCGTTGAACGTGGCCTTATGGTTGTCCAGCTCAGCCTGGGAGAACGAATGAAATGTTCAGGCTGGTTTTTCTTCAGTTTGTGGAATAATTTAAAATTATTAAGGAAATGAAATTGATTAATTTATTTTACCTTGAGGAACGTCCAGACTTTTTGGTGAATATTGATGAACTGTTTATATCCTGAGGCCTCTGGGGCAACGTGACGTAGGAATGGAAATTGAGAGAACAATGTGCCCACCATGTCGATGTTGGCGAAAAGCTCTGTGAGTAGATTTTGAAGTTTTTTCAATTCCTGGTCTTCGTACGAGTACCGAATGGACGCCATCATCATCCACAAGGTGTTGAGAACATTGACACCAAAAGCGTCAGCCATTTCGATCACTGCACCTCCCTCTTGAGCGTTCACCTGTTTCAACCAGACGTTCATTTATAATTTTCATTTTTATTCCATTAATTTCATTAGAGCAGAAATAACATGCGTAACACAATCACGACCCAGAAAGATACAACATATTATTTGCACAGTTTCAACTTTGTAGAAATATGTAAATGTCTTTAATAAATTGTAACGCTGATTTGAAATTGGAGAAAAAGGAGCAAATATCCAGTCTGCTAACTTTTTCCTTGAAGTAATTCACGAGATGTTCAGCCTCATGTTCCACAAGTTCAGCCATTGTTCGCCTTCCAAAACCGAAAGTCCCGGAGATGACGCAGGACGAATCGCCTCTGTTCCACCCAAAATTCCTCATCAGTAAGGAGCAGCCCTGTGGACAATTATGAGGTCGTTGATGTTGAAATTGGTAACAAGAGTCAGTGTGATGGAATATCTTGGTTCTGCTGGCTGCCTTCCTGGCTATGGGTCACAAATGTACTGAATTTGAGTGAACAACTGCTAGGTTTTTATAATTCACCATTAATATTGCCTAATAAAGTCACCTTTGAAACAGCGCGGGAATAACAGGCCACACCATATGACGTCACATACGTCATGTATTCTTTCAGTTGAGGGTGTTGCACCAACTTCTACAAATTTCCCTTTTGCCCCTCTTGATCATTCCTGCATAATTTCTTTTCTCCTATATCTCTCCCCTTTTCATATATTTCAGCTAAAAAAAATTGTTTCAGATGATTTCCATATCTGTACTTTTGGCGGCCTTCGCTTTTATGAAAACATGTAGGTACTAGGGTTGAGTCTTACCACTCACCAGTGAAAGATAAATTGATGCCTAGGGGTTTTGGGGTTTACGTATGAAGAGCGAGTTCCAGATGGCAGAGCTGTAAAGTATTTGCTGCTTTTACCCGATGACTGCAGAGAGGAAGGGCAAGTACTGTGGTTGGGGGATTTAAAGCCTGGTTAAAGGTTATTGGCCTTACACCCACATCCAAACAGGTTTATTTTGTAACTACTATCCCCATTCTTGTATTGCCAGTTAGGTGTCTTTCTTCTTGCAAATCTGATTCTGAAGAATTCTAAAAGAGGGTAATCGAACTAATTCCCCATAGCTTTAGGTTAATACCCACCTCTTCGCGTCCCCCACGTCCTGGTCTCGTAGAATGGTCCTTGTGGCCTGCCGTCAAACTCGTCTTTCGTTAGCATCTCTTTGATGGATGGATAATCGCAACATACGACTTGTCGATCCTTGCCAACCTGAAATTTTAAGAAGGAAAAGCAATTTTTCTGTCAAAAAGTCATATTTACTCAAGTGTTTTTGAATGTGTTTCTACCAAGAAATGTTTATAGTTTTTTACCAATCATCTTTCCTATGTCGTAAGTTGAACTTATTTACCTTCAGTCCGACGACAGGTCCCCATTGACGAGCCAGTTCTGCCGTCGCTTTATACAGGTAGCCTCCCTCTTCTTTTCGCATCTGCGCCACTGTAAAGGCACTTCCAACGATCGGATACCATTTTGGCCCTGGAAACCATTAATTACTTTATATTTGACGTCTAACTACCTTATTTTGAATAAATATACCGTGCCTCGCAATTTATTTCATTTTAAATATTTAAATTGGGTCCTCGTTTCGTTGAGCGTGCTGATGTTCACGTAGTTGGAGGTTCGCGGTGCGAAGTTATGTCACCTCATCTCGCGGCTGAACGGTAATAAGCGGTAAAGGGAGGGGTTTGCATAAGGGCGGTTTAGGTAGGTCACTGAGCTAAGCCACGTAACCGGATGGACAAATGGGAACCACTCAAAGCGGCTTTTGTTTTGACCCTTGAAAACATTATAAGTACGTTTACTTAAATAAAGTGAAGTATTAACAAAAACATTAAAGGGAAAATGGGGGTCAGTAGTTTAGGGGTATGATTTATTATGCGAAAATTCGTCAAATTCTCTACTTTTTCCTCTTGAAGGACTGGCCTCGAACTGGACCTGTCCATCTTATTTTTGGGAATCTTCTAATATCATTTAACCTTCGGTTTATTCGTTCGAAATAAAAGAGGACTATTTTTTTTCTTCTAATTTATTTTGGAGCAGACGGGGTGTTTTTTAATCGTGTTTCTGCCTCCTTTATCCTATAGCCTGTCAATATATTTGAAATGTGTAATAATATTCTATATTCAAGTAAAAATACATGATTTAGTGTTTTGAATCTTTCTGGGGTTAGGAATGGTGGTGAAGGGACATTACGTTCCTTTGTTTATTTATTCATTTATTTAACTTTTTTTTTTCAATAACCGGTCACCTCAGCCTTATTCGAAGGTCAGGTTATATTCGTGTGATGTGAGTAATCTAAAATATACTTTAATTTACCAGTTTACAGAAGCACTGTGTAAAATTAGACCCGCCGTAAAGGTTTGTGGGGTTTTTAGTGATAGAATAATTTTATGGAAATATTTTAGGATGACGGATATTAAGAACTCGGAAATGACAAAATCTGTTTTTTATCGTATTTTCTTCCGTTAATGCCGAATATGGCCTACCCTAGTAATGTCTACGGGACTCTAAAAATCTTCAGTGGACGAGGTAAGGGACTACAGCTCACCTGGAGGAAAGTTCTTCGGCTTTTTGGTATCCAGGTAGAGGAGGAAGCCGAGGAACGCGAAGAAAAACAATACCGCCAGCCACATCTGGAAACAGAATTATTCAACGGATGAAAAAAAACTGTAGCTATATTCTTTTATATCGTAAATCAAAAGGGGAAAATTCTTCGCGTCCTTTGGTTTTTGTGGGAAACCATGGAAGTGCGGTAAGTCGTGCCGGGGTCCACCTGAATTTCTGGTTAAGCGATTAAAAATTTATTGAAAATGAAGCTCCCCACACCTAGGTCCTCGAAAACCCCATTTCAAAGCATATATTTTCGGCCATAACGTGGCTCCGTGAGAAGGACTGTGTAGTTCAAACCAATATTTGACATATGAAAGGAGGAATTTGAAAATGGGTGATACTGCATGATAAGTATTATTGGATTATTACTTATTACTACCGGATGGGTTCTTCTTCCTCGAAGAAACGTATACAGTATACAATAATCACCTTCAAACATCAATCAAGTGAAGAAATGTCATCCTCGACGAGACGGAGTGATGAATTATATGCTTAAACTTTCCCAAAGACGTGTCATCCTAATTCCTAGGGCTGTCTTTCTAGGTCTAGGAACTATCCATCAACATGAACATTGGTCGCTTTCGCCTAAAGCTGACTACAGCCGAACGATTTGAAAACTCAAGGAACCCAAGTGCTCATCCGATTTAAATTTATTTGTTGTCGAACTAAAGGTTCTTTGTTTCTAAGTTATCCGATGATGATACTGATTGAATGCGGATGCGCATAATAAGTACAACCACGTATTGCGCAACTGGGTTATTGCGAGAGGTACGAAAAATCACAAGTGAGATCCTTATTTGCAACACCATTAGATATTCGCTGCGCGGAACCTTAATGAGAATTTGATCCGTTCTATAGAAAGTGTTTCGAACACGTTTAACAATGAGTCTCAAGTAGAGTTTTTGATCGGGTTCATCAATCAAAGCGGTAATCTCTTCATCGACAGTCGTTCAATGGGATACATAGCGACCATGGGAGGACGATCTGGAGCGGATGAGAGCCGAGAGTCCGCTAATTCTTAAGGGAGAAGAGGATGAGATCGTTCAAATACGCACACAAATATGTATTGTGTACTGTTCGTTATACTAAAATCAATTAAAATTTATTTAATTTCTTCAATCACCTGAAATATAATTTCAATATTGTGAATACTTCAAATGTCTGTTTCTTCTTCCATCTTAATCACAAAGTTTAACATTAGGGGCGCAATGGATGCAGAAGTTGAAGGCATTCAACTTGTTGTACAATGAATGCTTAATCTTTAAGAAATAGGCAAAAAAAAAAAATTGCTATTGGCCACTCTAGCCGTGCACCTTAACTTTAAAAAAATAGCGGCCGAGTAAATGCATCAATTAAAAGTGGTGACAAGTTAATTTTTCGTTAAAATTTACTTCTCCATATAAAAGTTCAATCATTTATTTCATTGGTCCTTATTTCTTGAAGAAAATACTACTCATATAGAAGACTCGGTGTTTACGTGCCTTCTACTACCAAAATAATATGAACCTTGGAGAGAATAATATGGTGGTGTCAAGAGCTTCGGCCCATCTATCGGATCTCGGAGCTTTCACTGAGCCAGGATGACCGAGCGTTTTTTTACGTAATCCATGAAATAATCCCGAGACAAAACGCGTCTTGTGATCCAGTGAGCCACTGGATGAGTTCCCATGATCTCGTTTCGTCCGATTGAATGAGTCCTATTAAGTAAGCTGGTTTTTTAGGTTTGAAGATAATTGATTTTCAAGTAGAAGAGACGGCTCATTTTCATACTATAAATTTTGCAAAGTTCCTGCAGTTCTAATTCGCAATATTCAAATTAGTCTAGAACTCGTCTACATCGCTAACTCAATTTATGTCTCTATTTCAACTCATTGAGTCATATTCCTATTCAGAGTTTGACAAATAGGGATTTTGAAAGCCTTTTAAAGTGTTTCAATTTATCTATTTTATGAATGGTTAAGCGAACCAGTCTTTAAATTGTTCCTAACAGTGCGGTTGGTTCACAGAGACTCTAGCTGTAATCGAATTGAGCATGATTATTCGAACGATTGAGTTATAATTTGATGAATTTTCCATACCTGATTAGATACTGAGGATGGAGGATGCGTTAATATATTCCAAAAGAGCGAACCCAAAAAAAATTAAAAATTCATCGGATGGTTGTGCACGACATGGAACCTCGTTCCAGATTCCCAGAGTTGGAGGAGACTCGATGTACAAGCAGACGCGATCCTCGGCACGCCGGTCAAAGTTACGTAAAGTTATCTCACCGGTGGTTGCAGGAAGACGGAGGCTACACTTCCTGTTGTATACCTTAGAAAGTATCTGACGACCTTCACCGACTTCAGAAAAAAAAACAAGTTCAATCGAACACGAAAAGCTACCGTCACAGTGAGTGGGTCAGATGGGATTTTGAGGGAGTATCTGGATAAACCTGATGGTGTACAAGCCTGTCTGTGCTGGTTTGAGATGAATCGCTTGTTTACTCTGATGTGAGCCTCACCAGAGTAGTGTAATCACGCCTCACTGGTCACCTAACATTTATTCGATAAAAATTAGACGCAATGTCGAGCACCTTCAGCAACAAAACTACTTCCAAATTACAAGTGTGAAACAAAGACTCTCCCATTTCTAGATATGTGTGGTAACAGAATCTATCTATTTATCTAAACCACCTATTAAAATAAAACCTATACAAACCGGCGATTTCTTATTAAAAACGTAAAAATTTTAAAGTAAAAGGTTAAAAGATTATATCACCATAATAACTGTCGTTTTAATCATGACCCCGGTAATAAACATAAATGATGATTCGACCAATAAATAAAACTACAATATATTGTTGAAATGAGGTACTCCCCGACGCTGGTAGGTTTGTAGGGGCTGGTGTTGTCATATCGTTGTTCATAGGAAAGTCAAATTTCCTCTGGATTGAATAAGTTATACCGTTAGATAAAACAGTCTTGTTCTTGTAAGGGATTAAAACAGTTTTTCAAGACTTCAGCGAAAAAGATAGTTAGTCTCTCAAATATTCTTCAGCCTTAGCTGTCTCTCAAATTGCAGAGCAAAGACCGTCTGTAAAAGAAGTCCTTTGATCACAATAGATACAAACCTGACGAAAAAAGTTTAAAATAATTATATGCGCTTAGGTATTTCTTCGTGGCGGCGTGCGTGTATAATGAACTTACCAACAATATACCGCAAGTATGGTTGGCAAGAATAATAAAGGCATATTGTGGAATAACATGTGCCACCAAAATAGCTGAGTTTAATACAATGAGAATATCTAATAATGCTAATAATATTATTTTTATTATTTCTTAGAGACACATCCTTTCCATACAGAACGTACAAAGTACGCCTTGCCTCCACTGAAATGAGCTTGTTGCTTGCTTCACTGCAAATGTAGTTTTTCCAAGTATGCAAAAAAGTAAATCTACCCCCCTCGGATATCTTGAAATTTCGCCTCTACGTTGTTGGAGAATGAGGAGGTGCATTATGGTCGACGTGTATTCGAGTTTTCAATCAAATAAATGTGTTATAGTTTTGTTTGCTCCGATTGAAGGTCGGTTAACTTTCATCTTAAATGACTCTTCAAAAAATATAGCAACTTCATTTTGCTGATAATATATTTTTAATCTATAAAATAAATTGATGTACGAATTTGGATGAGACAATTTTTAGTATGAATCCCCACGTAGATAAATAAATACGTAAATTTATCTGTATTTTTACAGACTTTTGTAGATCTGGGCCTTACCTCGTCGATGCGCGGGGATAGGGGTGAAGATGAACTATAAACTCGAGCGGTGGGTGTCCTGGGGGTTTATAGGTGAGGGCAGGAGCGCGCGTTTGGGGGGAAGGACTCACACCACTTTCCAGGACCTCGAAGAGGGATCACCGGGAAGGACTCAGGAAGAGAAGCTGGAGAAGCTTTATTTTAACGAATCGTGAGCTAGTTTAAGGATACAATTGAACTACAAATGAATAACTCGTTCACAAAACGCCACTGAAGTCCGTTTGATGCGTTTAAGAATACCTACTTATAACACTCGTGTTTGTGGGTTCGGACGACGAAATTCCAGGGAACACGATCATCAACTAATTTACAACAAAAGGGCACTTGTCGATCAATTTAGAAGCTTCACTTGACAACCAACGAAGATTTAACCCTTCCCGAGCTTAAGACTGTCATTAGATTGAGTGGGAAAAGTTACGTTGAAGCTGAGTGTAACACATTATCTTTAAAATAAATTTATTTTCACATTCACGTTCCCTTCTTTCCCTGTAGGAAAATTCCCCCAAAAACTAACAACGTGCATACATTTGTCGGTCTAAATATTTAATATGGCGCGATTAGCGACAGAATCCCCTGAGAAAGCCAGGCTTCTCCCAAATGAACGGAAGATATTACGTATGAGTGCTAACTGAAATGTCGCGTGTTTGAGAACCTGTCATTGCGTCAATATTATCGCATTTTAGGAAGTTGCGGAAGTTATGAGGAATATTCGCAGCATTCCCAAATCAGTCAATCACTGCCGTTTTAGAAACAGGCTGTCCGAAGTTTGAATGGCGGAAAAAGTCTCAACTTGCATCTGAAATTACGACGAATTTAGTCAATCTTGCCAAAATGACCACTAAGCTCACTCTAATCTAATAGATGTATGAACACTCGAAAAAATTATCATACTTAAAATAACTCAAGTGAAAACCCCGTTGAAACTAATTCTTGGAGTGTTCTCCAAAACTTGAAATATTGGTGTCTCCTTCAGAAAACTTTCATTTTTTAAACAGTGGATTAGTAAAGAGTTGAATAAAATAAAACAATATAGGTATAGAATTTATTTGCACAATTTTCGTCGTTTCAAAATAAAGTAGTCATTCTGCACTGAAGGCGATACAACCTTTATACGAAGTGTAGATATTCGTAATATTAACTGACGATTAGTGACTTCTTCCCTATTTTCTAAAAACGCTGCAAATTTATTCACAGGGGTTGGTTATTCCTCGGACCAGCAGCATGGGGACTCACTCAATCGATACAGCGTCCAAAATTTAGTGTAAAAATCCACACGCCCAGGTACCAGAAAACTCGAAAACAAACATTCAAAATGGGTCCATAGGCACCCATTTTGACCCATAACCTCTTCCAGAGGGTGGCAATCGTTCCGGGACCATTTTCATTGGATTCAGCGTCCAAAATGTAGTGGAAAATGATACTCCACGCGCCTAGATCACCCAAAATCTTGAAAAACACATCCCCCCCCCCCACATTTGGTCCGATCGGGCTGAAAAGTTATGAGGATCAACTAGAGCCGGAAATGGGTCCCTGACCAAAATTTAAGATATCCTATATTAGGGAAGGAGTATTCAAGGAGTAACCAACCTAAGCGCTAACAAAGTCATGATCAAAATATTTTTGATGAGCTATTCCACTTGAAGAGTCAATTTGAATTGGAATTTTATTCCGTCTTATCTCGTCCAAAAATCAGTATTTTACCCCAAAATACCTACTCATAATAATCTTTTAAAAAAGATTCTTCAATATCATGGGAGCCTACAAATTATTTGTGTCCAGACAAGAGTGTGAACAACCTATCGGCTGACTATCTAGCAATACCGCAATGCACGTTCTACCCTTTGCCTTTAAAATTTTACAAGTGGATACAACAGCTCGATAAATTAATTATGATGGAATGATTCAATTTTCTAGTACCCATTTCCATTGATTCCATTTAAACCTACGAGTTATTAACCAAAACGTCAGCCTGTCTTAAATAAAAAATTTGGAATAATTCGAAAAAACCTTATGGCGAGACCAAAGGGTCATGGAGCCATCTCTGATGTTTGTAAACAACACAAACCCTCCTAACCTTCTATTCAGGTCTTTTAAACATGAGGATGAATTTTCTAAACAGACTGACAGGGATGATACTTGCACAGGAAAAATGAAAATCAGAATGTGTGTTAAACTTGATCATATACCCAATGATCAATGATATTCCAAATTTCTACGACTGTATCAAAAGTTCCAAAAATTTTTTCTGGACGTTTCAAGGATTCTAGATAAAAATTAGCATAATGTTCGTCCGCCGTACGCCGACATTGGTAGTAGAAAAATGTCTAAAAATCTGAAATTTCGGTCAGGGGCCCGTTTATGGCTCTAATTGGTCCTCGAAACTTTTCAACCCGATCGGATCAAAATTGGTTGGGGTAGGGGTCTTAATGTGAATTTTGAGATATGGATTTGAGATTTTTTGCAATCTAGGTGTGTGGGGTATCATTTTCCACTAAATTGTGGACGCTGAATCCAATTAAATGAATCCCGTAACAATTGGCGCCCTCTGGATTAGGTTATGGGTCAAAATGGGTGCCTATTTACCCATTTCGAATGTTTGTTTTCGAAATCTCTGGTACCTAGGCGTGTGGGGTATCATTTTCCACTAAATTTTGGACCCTGAATCGATTGGAATGGGTCCGGAACCAGCTACAGCCACTGTTTTAGTGTTTTCACCATTTTGAAGAAATGAGTCTCCATGCGCCTGGTCCGAGGATTTGATTTTTAAAGGACGGATGAACGTAGCGACAACTGGTGGGGAATTTTTAAACTAAAACCTCACTAGCGTTCACTGCTACCTACGTTTGAACTCTAAGCTCCTTATTTCATGTCACTTTGATCATTCTACTCTTGATAATATTCAATAAATAATAATATTTTTGCTTAGACATTTTTTTGAAACTTCTTTTGTGTGAAGTGTTCACAAAGATTAAATATTTTTTTTACCTAATGGTGCCGCTGCGTTCGTGACCCAGTAGAAAGTTGTAATGGCCGACCAGATTTCGGGGAACTTGGTGTTGGTCGTTGCTGCAGTCTGACGTTGATTTTACTTGGTCTTCGGTGTATTTCGGGGTTGAGATTTTCAGAATCCAATCAACCGGAGTTCATAAGATCTAATCATGTTTCGCTTTGTGGAAAAGACTATTTCGTTTCTACTGCAATCGGATGTGACATGAATTTTGGAAACTAGTTATTCGACTCAGCGTAAATTGGACATCGGTGAACCTGAACATTTTACCTAGCGCATTTACTCATCTATTAATTTCTTCCAGTTTTAATATTTCAACGAACATATTTCGGATCTCAGTAAACTCGAGTAATTTTAGAAACTTGTGATAACGTCCCACGAAAGTGTACAATTGCAGTCCCGTCGAGTGTATCAGTTTGTTTACATCTTTTGACAGTAGCAGTCGGCAGTCCGCCTCTCGAACATAGACTTTTTTATTTCTTTTTATACTTCGTTGACTTACGTAGCAGTTTTATATTGTGACCCATCATGGAATCGAAACCCGGTGTACCGGCTATTCAAGTCTTCAGGCCGACATGGGAGGAGTTCAAAGACTTCACAAAATACATAAAATTCATCGAGTCCTGCGGAGCGCATAAAGCTGGCTTGGCAAAGGTAAGGCTATCATGTGAATTTTGTTCATATTTGCCCAATCACTCAATCAACTTAAGCACTAGCTTAAAGTCCCTCCTGCAATTCATAACTCATTCAACTGCTCATTCGCATCTTACCTGGAGGAAGTGGGACAATGTAGATTTGCAGACATGCACTCCTCTGTAGAACACTCTGATTTCAATACCTAACTTGTTTTAACGTTTTGTTGTTCCCACTCCATGTTCGCCTAGAGTTTTTCTACGATTGAATGAAGACCACCCTCTTTTTACAAATTTAATAATGTACCTAAACATTGAAGGTGACATTGAGGGTAAACATTGAACGTAGGACACTTTTGTGTTACTGACTAAAAAATTGAACGGTCGGATAAATTCCTCCTTGTCTACACTGCGCGGTACGAATTATTTCGGTGTATCGTTTTTATTTTTATTGTTCGTACGGACAACCAAAAAATTCTTCCACTTAATATAAGTTTATTATTCTCAGGAGTTGCAGGTTCGTAACACTTATACATTCTTACCGACAAGACCATTTTTTCTCTTTCCTAACCTTTGCTTATTACCTTGTATGTGAGTAAATTCTAAATTTAAATCTGTGGCTCTGAAACTTTTTGAATTTTCTTCACAGACTCCGTTTTAGTGGAGGGAGGGTATGGGTGAAAATGATTTTTGAGATTTTTAGAGACATGGGGTGGGGGTATCAATTCCCACTAAATTTTGATCCGATAAACCGTATTCTTTTCTAATTATTGTGACTTTGAATACGTAGAACGTAGAACAAGCCGATTTGGAATAGCAGCTTTAAAAAAATCATGAACTGCCTCTATGTACAACTTCTAGTCAAATAGTACTCGATCCATTCGTACTAAACGTATGATTAGTGGTCAATCGATCCTATTCAAGCCCTTCAGTCGGTGGATATTATAAATGCCCTTGAGAAATCACGTTAAATTATTTATTCATCCGCTCTATTCCGGCGTACCTATTTTCTATTAGATTGTTGGAAAATTAAATTTTTGTCCAACAAATCGGTTATGTTGGAAAAGACCCTAGAGGATAGTATTTCGAGTTTGAACATCATTGACCAAGTGTAATCTCTTGGTAGATTTGTAACCCAAAAACTGCATTTTATTTGCATTTTTTCAGTTTTTCCTTTTATTGTCGCCTTGGTATCAGTGTTTTAGGTATTAAACCTGAAGAAAGCCGACTCTGTGTCGGTAAATAATTCATAAAAAATAAGTCGAGACTGATCACCTCAAATGTTTTCGTTTAGCATTCGGGACGAGCGACGAGTTTCCTTACAATAACAGTTAAATGGCCTTCCATTGTTCAAGAGCGAATTTTCCTCTTTTGGACCACCGATTCCCACAGCTTGTATGTAGTTCTTCTCTAGATTGTAAATATTGCGCCATTTTTCATCGAAGCGTGTTCCACAAGCCGTCCAGAATCCTTGTTGGGCGAATATCGTGCTGTGGGTCCCGGTAGGTGGCCGTTTACCTGCAACTGTCCCGTTAACTTTAACGCGTTTACGTCGCCTGTAACCTAATTACTTGCTGAGGTAGAATACGTAGAATGTGGGGGCATGAAAGGCGTCCAGGTATTGGTAGGTTTTTCCCCCTTTATGTCAGAACAGAGTTGTGGGCATCGATTTCACAGAAAATATCCATACGGATTTGTGGCCCAAATGGGAGAAAAGCAGGGAAAGGGGGGATAAGGGTTAGTTGTGTATTTAGTAATGCAATTATAGAAGATAATGGAAAAATATGTATGCAGATTGAAAAACGCTGCAAATTCTTACACACGGGTTGGTTGTTCCTCGAACCAGGCGCATGGAGGCCAATTTAAACATCGGACCAGGCGCATGGAGATTAATTTCGCCTAGGTACAAGAAATCTGAAAAACACCCATTCGAAATGGGTAAATATGCACCATTTTGACCCATAGCCTCATCCAGAGGGCAGCAATCGTTCCGAGACCCGTCTCATTGGATTCAGCGTCCAGAATTTCGTGGAAAATGATACCCCCACACACATAGATCGCAAAAAATCTCAAATCCATTTCTCAAAATTCACATTAAGACCCCTACCCCAACCAATTTTGGTCCGATCGGGTTGAAAAGTTTCGAGGACCAACTAGAGCCATGAACCCTGACCAAAATTTCAGATTTTTAGAAATTTTTCTACTACTAAAGTCGGCGTGGACGGCGGACGGACATTCGCTAATATTGATCTAAACTCTAGAAAAAATTTTTGGGCCGAATATGAGAAATTGACTTTGAATGAAAACGTAGGTTGATTATTCAAGGAATGACCAACCAAAAATGCATATCAAAACGGATCAGCCTGTTTATATTTATTGAATATTCAACCTGTTTGTCAGGGGTCACCCTCTCCGATTGGCCTCAACATTTGACAGTATACGTTTCAAAATTTCTCGATAAAAATCGCTACAAATTGGAAAACAATCTCGTCTGGGACACTCAACTTTGTAGGTTTTTTCCCCATAATTTTGCTCTAATGAGTAATCAACCATTGCGGAATAGTTTGCAGCTTTTTTTATCAAGACATCTTGAAACTTATACTGTCAAATTGTTAGGTCAATCGGATTGATTACATAGGTTGATTATTCGAGGAATTGATTTCGACGTGTCTGCGTAGGCTATCCTTCCTTAACGATTAGCTCGTTGTACTGTAAGCCTCTCTCGAATTAAAATGTGTTATGAATTTTACTATGATTTAATTCGGGTTTCTTCGGAGAATTTGGAAGGGACCTAGCGAGAGGATACGGGATGTAAGTCCAAGACTTACGACTGAGCAACTAGGGATACCAAGGATGAACATAAAATACATTGTTACAAACTGAATTATAATTGAAAACAAGGACTCGTTGCAAAGGAAAATATGCCTCAACCTGGGCTAGAATTTATACAAGACAAAGTAATTCGACAAAGTAAATTAGACAACATGTGGAGCATAAAATACAATATTAATACATGATACATGAAATACAAATTTAATGAACAAGTGCAACGATACCGGCTGACGAAAACGGCGTCGACGTCGAAGGAAAAACAGGAGGGGGCTCGCTGTCCCGCAGGTACACAGCAAGGCTTATTAACTTGAGTCCTTTATCTCATGGGGAACACAATATTACAGCTTCGGTCGACTTCAGCACGGTAGAAGAGTTCACATCAGAGCGAGCACAGGACGAAGCCAGGATGGACTGAGTGAGAAATCTCTTGCACGACAGGGTTACAAAAATATACTCCAACATGTTGGGCGCCTCGGCCCCGAGGGGCGCCTCGACGACGACCACCTGGTTGGACGCCTTCGGAACGAGTCCTTGTTTTTAATTATAATTCATTTTGTTTCAATGTATTTTATGTTCATCCTTGGTATCCCTAGTTGCTCAGTCGTAAGTCTTGGACTTACATCCTGTATCCTCTCGCTAGGTTGCTTCCAAATTCTCCGAAGAAACCCGAATTAAATCATAGTAAATTCATAACAGATTTTAATTCGAGAGAGGCTTACAAAAATGGTGGCAGCGGGTGGGATCCGATGTGTAGGTTCGCCACACACGACCCCACGTGTTACTGAGCTAGGGATTCCAAGAACTTGTAGAGGACTCCTAGAGGCAACGATTGCAGAATTCTTTGGAAGGAGGGTTGTTGTTCAGCCCATGGGAACCTATATTTGTTCATTTTCCCAGGGTGAACTTCTCACATTCATTTCAAATCTTGGAAACTCAGTACCAACATAGTTGTTGGAAAGCTTTTCCATGTTGTCCTAGTATGTTGAGACCCTACCTTGTCCCTTTCACTGGTTGCAGTTGTAATATGACTTTATTTTTTTTCTAGGAAACCTTGCATTCCTTCTTTAGTAAGGGTTGTTGTTCAGCCCATGGGAACCTATATTTGTTCATTTTCCCAGGGTGAACTTCTCACATTCATTTCAAATCTTGGAAACTCAGTACCAACATAGTTTGTTGGAAAGCTTTTCCTGTATTGTCCTTGTATGTTGAGACCCTACATTGTCCCTTTAATTCTTTACAGTTGTAATATGTCTTGCTTTATCACTCTCTTGTTTTCAAATTTAATTTGTGTCAATGATAGTTAGGAAATCTTGTAAAAGGGCAGTATGTTATCCACTGTTGCAGAACTTTGTTTATTTGCTCTTATTTGAGGACATGGTTGTTGTGCTTGGCAGTGTTTTGGTCATGATAATTGGAAAAGCAAATATTTGGTAAATTCATTTGATTTGTTCATTTGTATTCAATTTATTGTTCATTAGACTATGTACTGTGCTGACTTTTGAACATTGGCCCGCCTATGTTATATGTGGCCTATGGTATATGTGTTCATCCTTGGTATCCCTAGTTGCTCAGTCGTAAGTCTTGGACTTACATCCTGTATCCTCTCGCTAGGTTGCTTCCAAATTCTCCGAGGAAACCCGAATTAAATCATAGTAAATTCAGAACAGATTTTAATTCGAGAGAGGCTTACAGTACGATAAGTCGTTGAGAATTTATCTGAAGTTTTTTCACGTAAACTTATCTCGATGAACTCGTGCGATATCGTGCTCGAGCCAGCTTGTCTTTGTCGGATGCTTCAGATAGTCAGATACTTCGAAATTTTTCAGCTCAATCGGATCAAATTTGGGTAGGCTATGGGTAAAAATGTGCTTTTTTAGGCATGTGGGGTATCATTTTCCACTTCATGGAAATCACCATTCTGAAATGAGTCCGGTATATTTATATTATTTTATTTACTATATTATTTAAGCACTTGGTGTTCAGCGAGGTGAAAAAGTTTTATCTCTAGTGTTTTTTTAGCTTTTACTTTTTCGGATAATCGCTCAGAGATAGGCTTTGGGCCCCAAAATTGTCCATCATACACAAATATGCCTCTCTGTCCTCAGATCATTCCGCCCAAAGAATGGAAACCAAGAGCTGCCGGTTACGACGTCTCGAAAATCAACATCAAAATCCCCGCACCAATTTGTCAAGTCGTCACTGGAAAGCAAGGCCTATACCAGCAGATCAACATACAGAAGAAAGCCATGACAGTGGGGGAATACCAACGTCTAGCGTCTTCCGCCAAATATTGCACTCCACCTCACGAAGACTTCGAAGAACTCGAACGCAAATACTGGAAAAACATTTCTTATTCTCCGCCCATTTATGGAGCTGATGTTTCTGGAACGTTGACTGATGATAGCGTAAACGTAAGCGTAATTTTCAACGTACGTTGATTTGCTCAGTCGAATATTTGTTTGATACTGATCCTTCTCTCGCCTTTCAGGAGTGGAACATAAACAGACTGGGAACCATATTGGATTATGTGAACGCAGATTACGGTAATGAACCTTCTCTTGACATAAATTACTACAGGGTCATTTAGGGACGCCAACTTATTAGTCAAATAAAAGCCAACTACAAATTCTTCTGCGTGTAGTGAATATTTCTTATATTTAGAAAATGGCAAGGTCATGCCTTACAAATATTAATTTTTCGACGTGAAACTATTTCAGGTATTTCTATCGAGGGGGTAAACACCGCTTATTTGTATTTCGGAATGTGGAAAACCACATTTGCCTGGCACACCGAAGATATGGATCTCTACAGCATCAATTACCTCCATTTCGGGGAACCCAAGACGTGGTAAGTAGCTGCGTTTGCTGAATTTTCCTGGTTTTTCCAGCAAATGCATACGTAGGTACCCTACACGCCCAGGTACCAGGAATCTTGAAAACACAAACAAAATGGGTAGATTAATACCCATTCTGACCCATAACTTCTTCCGGTGCGTGCCAATTGTTCTGGGACCCATTTAATTAGGTAGATTAGGGTAGATAGTAAAAATATTGAACAACATTGAAAAATAGAATTTTCGAGAATAGCGCAAATAGTAAAAACGCCACTCCTTTGGTAAAAAAGTACTTTCTGCAAGTGCTACACCAGCAGCAACCGTGATTTTTATCGTCAGTGTCTGTTATTTATTTTTAGTGATTCTAGCAGCTGAATCAGGATATTTTTATTAGAAGTAACTTTAATTTATTTAACGGTTTTTTATTGTCTTTTGGTCTGAACGTTGTTTTTAGTTTCTTTAAGTAGAATGAGCAATAGTTGAACTGTGTCTTTTATTCTTTTCAGTTTCTTTTTTTCTTTTTTTTTCACTTGCTTTTAGTCCATAGTATGACGGGCGAGATAGGTAAAGCAGCCAGCACAGCTTCTCATCCCCTACCGCGGGCCTTGTGGCCCATATTGGAGATTATATTTCGGGTTTTTTTTTTGTAAACTGCAATCTATGTTTAATTTAAATAATTTGGAAATACAAATGAAATGAGTAGAGTACCTGGTACCTACGTACCTATCACTCTTCTGTAATTTGTCTTAGGTATTGCATACCACCCGAGCACGGGCGACGGTTGGAAGCGTCTCGCTAACGGATTTTTCCCGAGTTCCTGTAAAACGTGTCCCGCTTTTCTTCGCCACAAAATGACCATAATTTCTCCTCACGTACTCAAACAGTACTCGATCCCCGTGAACAAGGTAATTTATAGACAATTCGTTTAAAATAGTTGTTCAATTCTAATTTCAAAACTGATTGATGATGTTGGATTTTCTCTCTCAGGTGACCCAAGAAGCAGGTGAAATAATGATAACATTCCCGTACGGTTATCACTCTGGATTTAATCACGGGTTCAACTGCGCAGAATCGACAAATTTTCGCCATGGAAAGATGGATTGAGTACGGAAAGCGAACTCTACAGTGTTTATGCAGGTACTCCAACAACAAATTTGTCGTAATTCTTCATAATTTGTCTGACATTTCTATAAGAAAATATAAAAAAAAAAAAATTTCATCATCATGAAAATGTAATATCACAGATGTGTCGGTTATCAAGAACATCAGTTTCACCTGCTCACATTTTTTTCGACTTTTGTCAGGTCGGACAACGTAAAAATTTCGATGGACACGTTCGTGAAGAGGTTTCAACCAGACAAGTACGAGCTGTGGTTGTCGGGCAGAGATTACGGTCCTCATCCTGAAGATTCGTCGAGGATCACTCTTGCTCCTCCTCCATCTAAGGACGTGTGCTACGCGTTGTAAGTATATGATGACGAGTGGACGTATTTATTTTAAAATATGAATTCGCCAGTCACGATATTACCATTCGCCCAGAAACAAGATTCTGCCGCGATTCTCATCCGCGATCGTTTCTCGCCATATACGAGGGCTATCCAGAAAGTAGATTACGTTTTCTTCTGTGTCCGCTAGGGGCGGGGCTAGCGTGGCCATTTCAGTCAGCATCTAGCAGTGATAGCGAGAGGTTCGTGCTGTGCTCCGTTCAGATACTGTGACGGTTTGAAATGTGTGCGTTAATTGAGAATCCCGCGAGGTTGTGTAGTAAAAAGGTTTGTGACTGCAAAAAACTGTAAACCGATAGAAATGGAAAGAGGCACTACAATAAATTCTCAAAGGTATTGCCGAAACTCTCCAAAAACTCAGAAAAGCAGCAAAAACAACCGCAGAGGAAGGTTGAGCTCTAAGATCTTGCTGATCACAACGCCCGGCCCCACACGGCAAATGTCACTCGTAAAGTTCTTGAATCATTCAAGTGGGATTTGTTTCCTCATCAACCTTACAGTCCCGACCTAGCACCGAGCGACTTCCACCTATTCCCAGCAATGAAGAAGTGACTGGCTATGCAGCGTTTTGATGACGACGTACAGCTGCAAGAAAAGGTAAGAAAGTGGTTGAAGGCGCAGGCGGCTGAATTTTTCGACGAAGGAATTTCCAAGCTCGTAGATCGCTACGATAAATGCCTTAATTTGAATGTAGAAAAGTAGTATTTGAGTGTGGCTTTCATCTGTACATAATAAAATTTGTTTCCTATACTTTGTTTATTTTTTATTCCAAAACGTAATCTACTTTGTGGATAGCCCTCGAATGTTAAATCCATGTAATGAACGGCGGTCGTCATACTTTCCCTTCAAAGGGATGCCGCTTCATTACAATTTCTGGAAGCTGGTTGAATTCCGTGGTTTGGTGGTTGTGATTGGTGGCAGATGTGAGGTTGTCAACTTTTGTAGGCAAAAATCCGTAGAGCCATGGATGGACGAAACCCTGCCAATCGTTCGAACGCCAGCTTCAATTCATATTCCTAGGCGTTATGTATTGTAGAAACTACTCTATGAATGCGATTTTTTTTTTTTTTTTTTAAAGCTGATAATTTGGCCTAAAAAATTGCTTTAAAAGTTCTCAGTACCAGAAAAGCTCGTTCTTCGTAATGATTTGTGCTTAGAACGGAAGAGTCTGTTTACGGAACATTCCTGTCATTGATGCAATATAATTTCATTCCAGGAATCCTCCTAGAAAGAGGTATAGAAGATTCTCTTCTCGAGAACTGAAGAAGTCTTGAGTTACCTATGAGATTTTTGGAAGTCAAGTCAGTTTTCAACTGGACTCAATATCTTCTTCCACCTGAACCTTCTTGAACCTCCCCTTTTGTCCAGCTTATGTAAATCATTCCAAAACACCGGATCCCAGGCGTAGATATCAACACGCCTCCGGTAGATACCTGTGTCGGTGTAGATAGCATACGGAACCGGTACCAAAGGAACTAATAAAAACCACTTTCACGAATCGTGTTCACTTGGTTCCGAGCAGAGAATAATATTCGATTAAGCTAAAAGGAGAAACGAGACCTAAGGGAAGTTTCTAAGCTGTATTTTTTCATGCACAGTGACGAGATGATCAGTCTATAGTCAAACCACCGTGTCGTCAACTTGGCGCTAACCCTGATGTCCATTTGGTCCTTTTGCCCTAGAGAACCTAAGAGGGTTGAGCGTCTGTATAGCGTTTTAGACGATATAGGGCGCCAAATGCGTTATAAAATAAGTGTGAGAGTGATGGACCATGTCTGAAGTTGGCTCTTTATTATGAAGATGCTAAAGTTGTTATGATTACGAAGTACGAATACGGTAATTTCCCCATCACTGTTCTTACTCGGTTTCTTATAAGTTTAAATTACATTTTGTGGAGAAAATTGCCCAACTTGAATGATAATTTACCCCAGTGTTGCTTTCATTGTCGAAATCTGTCTTAGGTCGTCCGACGGGTCGACAACGCTTGTTGAAGGCAATAAACGGATTCCTCCAAGTGCCCAGGAGGCAGAAGAAGACATCCCGAGCGAAGTGGAGCAAGTTCTCGAGGAGATCGAGGGCGAAGAAGACAGCCCCGATGAAGAACAGTTGCAAGTTTTAGAAGACATTTGGCTCAAGGCCGGCGAAATGGGTAATTACCGGAGTAATACAAACTACAGTCGAAGTGGCTCTTATCTGGTAGGCTAAAACTCAATCTACCCACCCAGCTGCCAGCTCTCAGTTATGAAAAAACCTGCTGCTATATTTATACATACATTTCACATGTTTAATTACAAAATTACCTACCCATTTTCAGTAAATTAGGTTTCAGCCATGCCTGTTTGCGACAATTGATCCAAAAACCATCTCTATCGATTCGTTATTAAAAGTTTAATGGGTAAAGGCTCCAGCCACTTGGGTTTTGGAGAGAGACCTTGAAGAATCCGAAGTTACAATACAACAATCATTTCTATGTACCGATTGTAATATCAATAGTGCCTCGCGTCATGGTCAGGCTGTCGTATTTTATTTCTATTTTGGCTTGCAGATTTAGAGGAAGCTGAAGTCGTGGACGATGGATACGAGCTTCCCAAGAGCGGGAGGAAGAAGGCCCGCAAAGCCGACAAAACCATTGGTGAGAACGGCTCTTTCGAAAGGAAACACGGTGGGCGACGACGGAAGATACGAAAAATCCAAGAAGAATTGATCGTGGACGAAAGCGAATTGCACTCCGAGTTGGAGAAAGTGATTGAATCATTCAACGACGTCGAGTCTCAACGTCCCATGACGCCCGATTATCGTCCTCTGACGCCGCTGTCTGAACAAGTCGTCCTCGAAGAAGAGTTACCCCGCCCTGAACTCGTCCCAATGAACGAATCAGACTTGGCAGTTAAACAGGTAAGGAGGACAAATTTATCCCTGTAACAGAATGTGAGTGCATTTATGCGTATTTTTTATAAATAAAGTTGTGAATCAATGCACATCATGCTTTGTTTATACATTTAATATGAATAATTTCATAAGTGAATGTGAACGAAATTTCATCCATAACGTACACACACACTATACACAAGAAAGATTTTGAATATTTTTATTAGAATGCAATCAGTGCAGTCATTGGAGTCATTCTGACCATAAGGATGCCTCACACTTGATGAGCCTGACTGGTTGCCCGACATGATTTTGTATTCATTTTGTGGTCTTTCTACTCTCATACAATTTTAAAATCGCTGCAAATTCTTCCACACGGGTTGGTTACTCCTCGAACCAGACGCATGGAGACTAATTTAACCCTCAGACCATGAAGATTCATTTCTTCAACATGGAGAAATGGGGGAAACAGTGAGTGTGGCGGGTCCCGGACCCATTCCAATCGATTCAGGGTCCAAAATTTAGTGGGAAATTATACCCAACACGTCTAGGTACCAGAGATTTCGAAAACAGACATTCGAAATGGGTAGATAGGTACCCATTTTGACCCATAGCCTCAGCCAGAGGGCACCAATCGTTCCGAGACCCGTCTCATTGGATTCAGCCTCCAAAAGTTAGTGGAAAATCATAACCCACACGCCTAGGTACCTGAAATCTCGAAAACACATTCAAAATGGGTAATAGATAGCCATTTTGACCCATAACCTCTTCTAGTGGGTGCCAATCGTTCTGGGACCCTTTTCATTGGATTCAGCGTCCAGAATTTAGTGGATAATGATACTCCACACACCTAAATTGCAAGAAATATCAAAAATCCATTTTTCGGAATTCACATTTTGAGTTCTACCCCATCCAAAGTTGGTCCGATCGAGTTGAAAAGTTACGAGGACCAACTAGAGCCATGAACGGACCTCTGACCCAAATTTCAGATTTATAGAATAATTTCTACTACCAAAGTCGGCGTGGACGGCGGACGGACAATTGCTAATTTTGATCTAGACACCTTGAAACGTCCAGAAAAAAATTTTGGGCCGAATCGGAGAGCTTGACTTTTTGCATGAAAATAAATATAGGTTAATTATTCAAGGAATAACCAACCAGAAGAAATTGCTGTAACTTTGTTTCTCCAATTCTTTTAAATTTTTTATTATTATTATATCTTTTTTTGTTAGCCTATCGCAAAATGACAGTATAGCGGAACCATGGTATATTGCATAAATTCATTAAATTTGAACAGAAAAAAGGCCATGCGCATCGGAAAAATGTACTCCTTTTGTTGTTATATGTGTTCAATTTTTGTAAATCATTCAAAAATATTTCGGGAATCACATCTAATGGAATTTATCAATATTTTAAGTATGAATTCACGTTACATTTACATTGAGCATGGTGTGAATTAAATCATAACTTAATTTATAAGGTAAAAATGAGCCCAACTCTGATGAAAAAACCGAGCTTATGAACTGGTTTTTAGTATTTACTGGGAATGTTTCGATCTATGATTAACCGCTTTATTGACATTGTGTTTTCCGCTCCTCAGGAACCTATAGAAATGAAATCAGACGACGAGGCGTCGCCCAGCATGCCCTCGCTCAGTCCGCCCTTCCAGCAGAAAATCATCATGGACCAGACGAGAGAGCGCGTTCTCTCGAAATTGAAGCGCGACAAAGATAAGCCGTCGAAGAAACGCGAGAAGAATCCAGACGCGTCGAAGCAACGCGAAGACAAACGTGGGAGAAAACGTAAGAAAGATCTCGAAGGTGTCGCCAGAGGACAGATACCAAACATCACCATCAAGGCATCGGAGTTTAGAGAAGAGCGGAAGCTCGAGGTGAAGATGGAGCGGCTCACGAATCTACCGCCGCCTTTTATGGACGAAACTGTGTCCACTTCTAGTCAAGACGGATCTCCTATCAAGTCTGATCCTGAAACCACAAAGCCCGAGGAGGTGACAGCCATGATCTTGGGTAAGTTTGGTAGAACGTTTCTACCAATTATAATTGTGATGCTCCGTTACTCCAGTAACGTTCGGAAGCGTGACTTGCAGACTCATGTCTTCTCTATCCTCCCTATGCCGTATATTAGCTGGCCCTAGTAGTATATACTTTTAGCGATTACGAGAACCATGATGAAAACTTGAAATTCCTATTTCACCCTGAAGGTTGGCCAATAAGTAACATAGGTAATTTTGGAGAGTCCCATTACCCCATCTCTTGTTACCCATTCTCGCAACAGTCAGTTAGTTAGTCTAACAGGACTAACGAATCGTGCCCTACTAGGGAGAATAACAGACTCACTGAACAGTAGGTTGAGGTGTCATGCTACAACGACCGACATGCTTTAGGCCCGAATTTATAAACGCTACTCCAGTCGAGGGCTGAGTAGCCCTCATGGGAGTTGAGGAGACCTCGAGTGAGTCGGCCACTCCAGATTGGTATTTATAGATCGAGTAGGACCATCACTCGTTGAGTGGAGTGACTCCTTCACTCAGCTCTTATCATAGCTCGCCGCCATGATGTTTTCATAACTTTCATAACATTCGGCCTCAAAAGTCATAGCAGTTGGCTATAACAGTGAGGGGAGGTTCCTTCAATTTTTGTTTTGGTGTTGGTTAACGAATCAAACATTCGTATAAATACGAGTAGGTAGTAGGTACTCTAGTAGGTGTAATAGTAGGTGCAATATGAGTCCATCTGAGAACTATTGCCATTTCTTTGTACACTTATTCAGTCCAGCCCTTCTTCTCTCACCACTCTTGTGTCAGTTCCTGGTTTCTGATGGGAGCAGGTTTTATAAAATTTTCCCAGCCCTTGGAAGGTTTACAAATGTGAAGGGAAGAGTCTGGACAAGGATATAGCTCCAAGAAGGAAACCCATTAACTAGGAATACTGGGTCCTCTGTCACTTGACTTCTCAACACGATATGAGTCCTTCTGCGAACACCTTCGTAATTAAGTGTCACTCATTCAGTCTAGTCCTTCTCCGCTCACCACCTGTGTGTCAGTTCCAGGTTTCTGATGGGAGCAGGTGTTTTTTAATTTTCCCAGCCCTTGGAAGGTTTACAAATGTGAAGGGATGAGTCTGGACAAGGATATAGCTCCAAGAAGGAAAACCAATAACTAGGAATACTGGGTCCTCTGTCACTTGACTTCTCAACACGATATGAGTCCTTCTGCGAACACCTTCGTAATTAAGTGTCACTCATTTAGTCTAGTCCCTCTCCTCTCACCACCTGTGTGTCAGTTCCGGGTTTCTGATGGGAGCAGGTGTTTTTTAATTTTCCCAGCCCTTGGAAGGTTTTCAAATGAGCATAGAAGAGTGGACAAGACCAGAGTTCCAAGAATGAAATAACTAGAAATACTGGGTTTCTAGCCTTATCTTACCTACCTACTGAATTGAACGATTACCTACTACCTACTACTCTAAAAATTGAAACGATTACCTACATAGGTTACTTCCATTAAATGGAATCATCAAATTTTGATGATAGTCCCATATGATGAATTGTGGGGGTGATGATACAACCTGCATGTTTGGGTGGATGCGTGGATGATTCAGCGCACAATTTTTGGGGATGAAGGGGTGTATTGTATTGAATGAGAACATTATATAGGCTTGATACTATAGTTGAAAGGTCTTTTCCCCCTCCCCCCATTCCAGGCGATAACAATGGTGGGTTGGTGACCCCTTCCTTCCATGTTACAGAGTGCATATGTTTGCATGCAATAAATCAAACTCTCCAATTCGCCCTAACAATTTTTTTTTTTTTTTTTTTTTGCGTTTTAAGGTGTCTAGATTAAAATAAGCAAATGTCCGTCCGCCGTCGTATTTTGGTAGTAGAAAATTTTTTAAAAATCTGGAATTTTGGTCTGTGACCCGTTCCTGGCTGTAGTTGGTCCTTCAAACTTTTCAGCCCGATCGGACCAAATTTGGGGGAGTAGGGGTCAAAATGTGTATTTAGAAAAATGGATTTTCCAGATTTTTCTGCGGTCCAGGAGTGTGGGGTATCATTTTCCACTAAATTTTGGACGCTGAATCTAATGAGATGGATCCCGGAACGATTGGCACCCATTGGAAGAGCTTATGGCCCAAAATGGGTATCTATCTTCCATTCTGAATATGTTGTTTTCGAGATTTCTCGTATCTAGGCGTGTGGGGTATCATTTTCCACTGAATCTTAAAGATAAGGCTATATACCTAAATTTTGTCAGTATAATATTATACTCATTGGCTTGGTAATTCGTTATTGATGCGAAATCAACAAAATCGGATTCACGGTTGTTTTTGCTTTGGCGAAAATGCTCCAGCTGTAAAACGTGAAGAAGGAAAGGCTGGTTTATTCAATTTTGAATGAACAAATTACAAATATTTACAAAGTTATAGAGATGAGTAATATTAGAGAATATTGTTATATTAAAAATTCGAAAAATGTCTCTGAATGAATGCTTCTTGAATGGCAAGTCATGACTGTGCCCATGTTCCGGGCTTCCATGTCATATCGTGACTCATCAACGGCTTCGAAGTCTTCATTCCATCTGTCTCCTTCCTGAATCCCGATATTATGCAGGTATGACACGCAGTGTATTTGGCAGTTTGTACTGCAGCTCATTATAGAGGCAAGAAAATCGATGCTTCAGTATCGTTCTTTCAATGCCAATTATCGTTTTCATGTGTGCTAAATTGTATGGTTCTTGTGGTCCGTCAGATGGGTTTCGGACTGGAGTGTATATAATATACGCCCGCTTAGGATAACTGCTGTCCCCCAACAAGTGACCCCAGATGGTGTGGTTTTGTTCCATACGGACTCATGCACACGCCTAGGTACCAGAAATCTTGAAAACACAAATACAAAATGGGTAATATATATCCAATTTGACCCATACCTTCTTCCAGTGGGTGCCAATCGTTCTGGGACCCATTTCATTGGATTTAGCGTTCAAAATTTAGTGGAAATTGATACCCCCCTCTCTTAGATCGCCCAAAATCTCGAATTTGGTCCGATCGGGCTGAAAAGTTTCGAGGACCGTCCTAGGCCGGGAAAAGACCCCTGACCCAAATTTCAGATTTTTAGAAACATTTTCTACTACCAAAAACGGCGCGGACGGCGGACGGTATTGACCTTTTTTGATTTCACACCATGAAGCGTTCCAGAATAAAATTTTGAGCCGGACCGGATAGGTTGACCTTTTGCATGAAAACATATGTTGATTATTCAAATAATAACCAACCAAAATGCGCGAACCGAAGACACAAACTGCAAAATAAGGTCTCGAGTAATCCTCAAGGTACCTACCGACATTACTTGAGAATTTGATGAGTGGAGTGGGGTTGTGACTCGACTCGAACTCCGAGTCGGTTTTATAAATACGGAGAAATCTCTCCTCCACTTCAACTCAAGTAACTCCTCCACTCGAGCGGTCGAGGAACGACTATCAATTCGGATATCGTTTGGAGGGCTCCTCAAGCACGAGTGGAGGACTCCTCAACGTTGAGTAGCGTTTATAAATTCGGGCCTTAATTGATCCAATATCGTCATCTTCTGAGTCATGCCGAAACAAGCTGTTCCCCTTTTCGAGCTTGTCAGTCAGTGGCCAGAGCGAGGTTGGGTTTGTTGTGTCTGTGGCGCAAAATTGATTTCAAAGAGCTAACCACGCTTGGCTCATTGGCAACTTTTAGCTCTTCGCAAGATTTTGTCGATGACATATACCGGAGAGTGAGTATCACTTCGGTAACTCCTCTTAAGGTGCGTTCATCAAGGCTTATGGACTACCACTCAACAATGATGTCAGCATGATATCCCTTTGCACTTGCTTTCATTAAGCAGAAGTGGGGTGTTAATTGACGTTCCAATGTTGCTCAGGCGGATTTTCCCACGATCTGAGCTCTTCCAGTCTTGGCTCTTCTTTGGACTGTCAGTCACAGAAGTTTGACCACCAGTGTAGTACGAGTACTATCGGTTCTAGTGGCAGAGTATAGTGTCAAATCATCCAGCTTTGAGGACATTTGAGCCATATACCAGGCAAGAGCAAGACTGATTTCAGGCGCATTATGTGTTGGTGTTGCCTCGTTTAACCTTTGTATCCGCAACTCCATTTTCTGCTTGATTTTTTTCTTAGAAAGAAATTTTGTATTGGTTTAACAGCCCCGAATTCGCAAATTCAATTTGAAAACCTTACAAATTTTACTCAGAAGCTGTCTGGTGAATGGTTGAGGCCTTGTAACATCATCTCTCTTCCTAGTTTTCAAAGAAATGCCCCACTACCTATTACATTAGCACCTTTTTCCATGATTTAGAGCTTTGTTGGCTCAATATTTGATTAACTGTTACGTCTACCAACTTCAAATCATAATTGGGGTGTACCTCACGAGTGATTAAATGGTTTTTGTGAGGCTATAGGGAATCAATTCTTGTTGGATGAGTTGCATTGTCTTGTGTGTCCCCTTACGTTGTGTATTAGATTGTACAGTTGTTCTGCTCGTATAAGATAAAGAGTAATGAATTCAAATGCGGTTTCATGCAAGTTATGTTAAAACTGGGCTGTGATTTCATGACTGATGAGGAATGAGCCGTCATCAATTTTTAATCTATTTGCACATTGGTTCTAGGTGCTTTCCGAGGACATCGGATGTATTCGACACCAAGGAAGAGAATCAATGAGGGCGTCAGTAGCCAGTCCACACCGCTGCTGATCAGGTCGTCCGGGTCGAGTTCGTCAAGTGACTCGTCGGTGATTTTCATCGAATCGCAGGCGCCAGGAGAGGATGAGATGAAACAGATTGAAGCGTTCGTGGTGGCGACCGTGAAAGACGAGGTGAAACACGAAGAGCCCGACAGCACTCCAGAGGACGAGTGCGACGACTTGCTGCCGCCCGAATTGTTAAATAAGTTAACTCCGCGAGAACGACAAGACTACACGAAAAAGGTGATACTCGGTTCGCCCGTCAAACCCGTCAAAATGAACGGGAACCACGCCGATTCACCTAGACGGTGCACGCCCAAACCGTCGCTCAAAGCTCAGTTACCGTTTCGGAAACAGGATCGCCAAAGCGGGGTGTCCCTCCTGAGGGAGGGCCTGTTGTCACGAATGGCGATTAACGGGTCGCACGCGTTGCAGCCCATTGAAGATACGACGGTGACGACGACGACCGTGGTCGGCTCCGTTCCGGAAACCAGCCGCGGCCCCTCGACGATAAAAGCAAGCTCGACAGGGATCCACTTCAACATCGTCAAAGGCGAGGGCGTCACCGAATCCACGCTGAAGGAGGTGAAGAATTACACAAAAATCCGTAGACAACAAAATCTGTAGACAGGGAGTCCCAGAAATGCGTTTAATGGTGAACTTTGGGAGTCGAGTGAATTGCTAAATTTGAACCCGTCCTACAATAATCTTCATTTTCCACAACCGTCGCGCCACGAAAAATCATCGTTTTTTTGGCTTCAGAAACTATATTGTAATTTTTAAAAGAAGCATGATTGTCCCAAAATCAACCTGGATTTGCTTTACAGAGCCTCTTGAACAAACTTACTTTCGAGTCTATCCGGGGAGAATTTTATCCTACCAGTTTTCAGAAACAGTATCTGACTTGGTTTTCCTTTCTTTATCAAACAGGTGATGAGCAAGCTCCACTCTTGTCAAGTCCCTGTCAAGGCTTCCGACACGAAAATTGCTGCTCCGTCGCCCTTATCACCTCTTGAAGTCAAAACTGAACCCTCTTCGACTGTTGCCGAGAACTTGTCACTCGTAAGTTCAAGAGGACATACATTACGTTTCTCCGTGAAGTTGGACGCGTTTTGGTTTATAAAACGATGAGGGTGCAAATCTATTGACATCATGCGGAAAAACTTCTTATCTGATTCCTCCAGAACGTATAACGAAATGCAATAGTAATATTTGATAATATCAACCGTCATTATTTATTTACAATAATATCCATAAAATTCACTCTTCTTATATACATCATGTACTCATTCAAGATTCTCCCCTTCTCTAGCTAATGTTGAAGACAAACATTTTACATGGAATCATAAATAGTGTATTGTGAAAGGATTCTCCGTTTCCTTCGTCTCAGGTTGACGTCATCAACTTACCCACATCTTAAGTATCACTGAACCTTTTTCTGTTGACAGGGTCCTCCCCGAATCACCGTGGCTAAGAATATTTTCGCCCCTCCCTCGAACCTGCTTCTCCCAGGAGCCCAAGATCTGTGGAAAAAATCGTCCCTCGCGTCGTGTAAGCTCCCCATTGACAACATATATAAGGAAATCGAGCTGTTATTTCCTTTTATTCTGTCATTTGTTGACAATTTATCGTCATTTCAGCGTCAAAATCCAGTCACAATGAATTCCTCAGTGCCACTAGGGAGCGGCTGGTCGACCAGCGGGTTGAGCGAATTTTCAACTCGTACTGGAGCCAATCCGAACCTTGGTGCAGTGTGTGCGTCCTCTTCCACCCCAAGGGGGTAAGAACCCGCAAATTATCTCTCTTATCTCATAATCTCTTTTCTCACTCTTTTATCTAAATTTTATACAATTTTCAGAGGATAAACCGTCTTCCATCGGATTGGGAGCGCTACCCCGACAACCCGACGATTCCTCCGAGGGGTCCCGTCTACTGTCCGCCATGTCTGTTCCCTGCGGAGAAGAACTTCCCCTCATCCTCTCAACTACTTGTATGCCGCCAGTGCAAGGTAACAAAAGTCCATTAAAAAAAAAAAAAAAAATTAACTCTTGGAAAACGGTCTCGATTTTGCAACCGGTTATTGAGACTAGAAAAACATGGGAAAATCTGAGAATATGGAAGAGTCTTGTGGAAAATATGCTCACTTGGACAACCCATAAAAGCTTCCTCTATTTTACCTTCTCTACGATGGTTTTGTTACAGGTATGCATCCACGCTGTGTGTTACGCTTCTTATCATTCTCCTCTTGGGAGGCAGTGGACGTGCGATAGGTGTGCCTGCTTTGATTCGGTGCTGTACAAGGTAACGTATCCAAAATTCTTTGACATACCAGTGTCATTTTGTGTTAGAGCATTGAGTGTCCTGCACATATGATTTATTTTGTGTTTTGGTATGCTGGATCACTTTTTATGAGTCGACAACTATTTTAAATATAAACGTTACCTTTGTGTGACAGAGCTGCAACATCTGCGGGTTGGGCGGAGGAGCGATGAAGCGCTCGGTCGACGCAGGATGGGCTCACGTGCAATGCATTATCTTCCTCACAATGTACAATCGTCCCATCCAGAACATGAACACCACTCCCGTGCAGGCGCTGCTCACGTCAAAACAACCTGTAAGTTGAACAAAACTACCATTTCTCTGTCATGGCTTGAATGCGCAACTAAAGCATCACATGATCGCCAAACATTGTTGCCCAAAAGTGCTGTAATGTTTCCGTTCTTGTTTTTCCAGTGTTACCTGTGCAGCAGGGAGTTGGGGGCAATCCCGTGTTGTGACGCATCTTGCGGGACTTGGTTTCACATTACCTGCGCTCAAATTGTCGGTCTTCGAATGGATCCCAGCCCGTACACCGCGGGTCATAAATTCTTCGCCACCTGCCTGTCGACAAACCACGATGTGCACGATAAGGTGAGACATGTCAGTTGACCCGCGCTAGCTCCACATCTTGGAATCAGAAATTTCGATCGGATATGCTTGCGGCATCCGGTATTTAGCCGTGCTTACAGAGTGACAACCCATTTTAGGTATTGGTCACATTCATTTCAAAGACTATCGAAAACATTATAGGCTAAACTGAAGATGGCTTACTTCTAGTCTCTTTAAGAACCGAAATGGATGCCTCCCATTGCGCAGACAGCTGTATGAAGTCGGATATCTCATGTTGAAGCCGTTCTTATCCAGGCTGTCCCATCCTTTGTGCTGGTGACGTCAGTAGTGGCCTCTGTCATTGACCCTCCCCCTCCTCATCCTCTGCCTCACCATTTGAAATATCCATGTAAGGGTTGCTGATTTGGGTTATTTACCACGTCTTCTCTGAGTTTTTTTCGAAAAGACCATCCTTCTAATGTTTAATACCCCGTACATGTAGTTTTTGTGAAAACATTGCGGTACTATTTATAGAGTTGCGGTATCCAAGTTGGCGTGTCAGTTTGGGTGAAGCACCACTACACGGACCGATACTACAAAGGAAAGATTGAAGACATCTGTAAAGAAATTCATCACACGCTTCTGTTTGACGATAAGTCGTGGATGGAAGTGCCAAATAGTCAAGTTCCGGTAAATATCAATTTTCGGACGATTTCTCTCTGATGGGTTTGTTTTGTTTTTTAAACGTTTGCTAAATTAACACTTCTGTCTTGCCATTTAGGCTATTCCCGATGGTTGTGAAAGGCGGAGAGGAATGACAGTAAGCTGCGTAGTCAAAGGGCACCAGACCACAGCCACCTACATCGAATCTCGTGAAAAACTCAAGTACAAGGTTGGTACTGTCTAGTGTCTCCTTTTCATTGCAGGCAATACTTGATATCACAGTAAACGGTAATCCGAGCTACGGAGACACTGGTCTCAGGGCAGTCATGTCAATTCAGTCAAGCAGTTCAACATAACTGAAGCGAACTTTTTTTATGGTCGTTGGCTATGATATGTAGTCAACAAGTCAGTGATCACTTCCAAACCCGGAAATGTGCGCCAATTGGTTGCACCTAACGCTTAACTCGTATGAGAATCACGCTGCAGATTGGAGTACTGATTTATTAATTAACTTCAATTGTTTAATTGGGCATAGCTCTAGCTTAGCTCACAGGTTTCACTTTCGTTGTTGTGAGGCTGAAAGGAGATCTCAATTTGTACTACAACTCCCAGAATCTCCTAGGTGCTTAACCTTCAATTTAGTACCTGAAAGAGAGGGAAGGCCTCCTGGTAATGCCAAACCGGCCAAACTCTCTGAGCTCCCCTTGCTCTCGAGATAACCCGCAATAAGGAACAAGCAGACACTTCATTCTTGGCATCCTCATCCTCCTCCTCCAAGTGCTAATGCTTAGATTTACCAGAAGAGTAATTTTTCTGATTGCCCTCAAGACTAGCAACTGATAGCTTACAGATTTCACATTTATCATCAATTTCAGGTCCACTTTGACGCCATGCCGTCTTTGATGGTGACACTAGAAGACATCTGCTTTGGTAATACGACCGTCGTCCAGCACGAACTTAAGAGCAGGTAAGATTTTCGATTTTGTTGGGCATGTCTTTCACTTGGTGTCTTCGGGTAGAGGGGGTTGGAAAGTATTCAACCTCGTTTCCTACCTACTCAAGGTTGTTGGATTATTATTCTATGAGATCAATTTCTCTGATTCGCTTGAAAATATTACATTTTACAACCAAAACCAATGACCCTAACAACTGCTCATTTCCTATTTGCAGAGGCCTGATCTAGATTGAGGTTCTTATGGCTGCACACCGTCTCAGCAACTTGTATAATTTATCGACTTATCGGTACCACTTATACGAATTGTCCTCAATATTCCAACATCCCCGACGTCACTGTCACCGATAAACGTGAAATCCATTTTCATCGTAGCCCTATCTTGTCTTCTTATTAAAGTAGCGACCTACCTAAGAAATTGTATATAACATGAACATAACTATTCGTATTGAAGAGTCTATTTAAATAACTAATTTAAATAACTAAAACTAAATGTAAATAAATTTTGAGCTCTTCATAAAATCGACAGCCCTATATAATTGATTTAAGCACATCCTAGCGAATTTTCACTTTCAATTCTGGGTGTTGTGAACCTAGTAGAACTTACTTCCCGTGGCACTACGTCTTTTTCGATAAACCGTTTAAGGGCCACTTCAGTAAGTGAAACCTTCAAGTTAGACAAGAATTTTTGTCGTTTGATAGAATCACCGATTTGATGTTTTAATTGGCGAAGGAGTTTCTTTTTCGAATGATTCTAGCTTCTAATGTTGTCTAGGAAAATGATATAATTTAAAAATGTATGAAAGTGTGAAATAAAAATAATTAAAATGCAGCGATTCTTGGATGGTTGTTATGCCTCGACCCACCCCTTTTTTTCCTTGCAAGCGTTGCTTTGTGGGATCGAAACACAAACAAGGGACTACTTCAGTAGAGCGATAGATGGCCGCAATAATAATATTCAAAATTTAAGTCGCGTGGAAAGGAAGAGTAAGGTCTCTGAAGAACATTTTTGATACGCGATTCAGTGGGAAAAGTCCTTATTCGAAATAACTAAGTTGGAAACTCCGGAATCAATCTTATTGCCGCGGAAAGGATATGAACGTCAGGAGGAAGGAAAAGTAAATTGAACCTTTGCGAAAATCTGTTTATTAACAGGCGAATCGTTGACTATCGGTTTTTGTTTTTCACGAAGTGTCGAGCAGCAAAGGTTTCTCCGACGAGGATTGGGAATACAAGGCTTGCTTCAGCATACACCTGCGAAGAATCGACAAAATTGATCGTTCATCAAATTTCATCTCAGTAAGAAGGTAATGAGTAAGTTGATCTCTCACCTTGACAGGAGTCGCGGTTTTTCGAATTTTTCCCCAAGAAATGGCTTCATCCGGTCGGGCGCCAGCATCGCTTCCGTCGTATTCACTGGACGTGTTTATAAAGACCGAGAAGTCAGCTCCATTCCGCTACAATACAACTCTCGTGAGTCAAAGCAGGTTGGGTATCACAACATCCCACATACCTAACAATATTGCTGATGCGATATAGTCAATATGCTAGCAACTAGATGATCAAGAGGTATTCGTACAAAGAGGAATCGGGTTGGATGTTGATTTCTTACCATCAAATTAGCGTTGCAGATGTGGTGTTTGACTACACCGCCGCCTAGAATGATCATGCCAGTGTTGGCAGCACGAACGGCCATTTTGTTCAGTCTAACCAAATCTGAAAATTGTAAGCAGAGCGTCCATCAGTAACCACAAAACACCTTCAGGTCCATAATAGAACGTTCGACATCCACTCACCCTGAAGAATGTTCACAATCAGGCCAGGGTTACGGTACGAGTGGAAGTACATCATGTCTCCTAAAGAGCCGTCGGTCAGAGCGGGACAAAAAACGGGAATTTGGTTCTTTGAAGCCCAGTAGAGGATAGAAGATTCGTCTTTGATTTCCGCGCCTAGCCTTTCGATGATCGTAGAAGGAGTCCAGATTGTCCCCTACAACGTACAAATGTTTCTATTTAAGTGGTCTTAATCAACCCCACGTCTTAATCTTGGTTGAATGGGTGTCTTTCAAGTCACCACAGAAAATGCGTACAAGCACCGGCCCCTCCAACAAAAACTGACCTTGTTATTCTGATCCTCAAGCAAAGCGTCTAACTTGGGTAGAATCCAGTCCTCGAATTTACAGTAATTGTCGTTTGGAACCAATAAGTTACCTGCATTAGAACAAAAATAAAACATTATCATCATCTCTAAGTTAATTCGAAGATAGTCGAACATCATCATCAGGTTCATACCGATGCGATTAATGGCTCTGTCTCGCAGAGTGCGGCCGTCCATTTCGAAATTACCGACAAAGGTCGGTGCAAGGCACTTGATCAAATCTTCTTCGACGCCGCCAGCCGTAGTGACGATGCAGTCGACCATACGATGCTCCACCAGAAATCTGCGAAATGGCGGGAAAAACATTTAAAAAATAAAAATATGGACATTGAAATAAAATTGATTTAAAAAAGCTCAATGGTAACCTCAAAACAAAAATTGATTGAAAATAGTGAATATTTTGTCAGTTATTGATTAATCATATTAAAATTATCTTTTTTTTTAACATTACTATGCCGAATTCTAGTGGTTGGGAGGGGAGGAAGAGGCTCTTACACCTCAGAAAATTGTCAAACAACATAAAAGTTGACTTCAGGCGAGTCGAATTTAGGCTCAGAGCTAACCAATGAACCAGTCTTGATGAAATTTATAGGTGGACATTCAGATTCAAAAAGTATCTACTAATAAACTCTAGAGCCAACTCAGACTTGCCAATCGTCCTAAATTTCTAATGATTCGATATTCGTGCATGTCCACACCCTCCATTCAGCACCTGCTCAAGACTGTTCCTAAGGCCCATTAGAGGTCCCGATTAGAGGTCCGGCTACAGAACGTCTTGATTTTAGAGCTTTGGCTTTAAACCACGCTATAAAGGCTGATTATTCCAGGAAAAATTTACTATTAGGTGAGCAAGACGCCTCACATAAAGTAAACAATTGAGTCGAACCAACCTGATGGTGTCTCGAATACCGCAGGACACCATGTTCGAAGTGTAGCCGAGGAATATTGTACAATTGGACCGACGACGGATAAACGGATCCTCCTCGATCAACGAGCTAGGGCTGACAGGACGTTCTCTGCATTCGAGCTGAAATCAGTCAAAGCCGAAGGTGACGTTCAGTGACGAACAGCTGCGGAGGAAACCACCTAACATGCAGCTTGACTCACCATTCGGTTGACTTCGTCGATAGCCAAACCCAAGTTAGTAGACTGGAATCCAGCATTTCTATAGGTGCTGAAGAGTGCTTTGTAATCGACGCCTTTATTGAAGTCGTATCCTGTAAGGGCAAACGATCAGTGAGCTGGGCTCACATGGATCTGATATTAGCTGCCCACAAACAAGCTGATTTTTTGACAACATAACCCCCAAACTAAAGTAGTCCCAACCAGCCACATAACTCCATAAGGATGTTTGATTGTTATATTACGCTCCAAGGAGGGGCTGAATGTAAAGATTAGTGACCAGCCTCAGAGTCTCATTTTGACACATAAATACTTTTTTTTATGTTGAACAAGATCAACCGTTCTTGAGGTTAGTAGCAATGCTGATAATGTTTTAAACTAAATTTTCAACACAGTTTCAAACACGTTTTGAACAGAGCGTAGCTATAAAAAAAAAAAAGGTACAGATTCATTTTAACCAACACGGGTTGGTTATTCCTCGGACCAGGCGCATGGTGACTCATTTCTTCAACATGGGGAAAATTGGGGGAACAGTGGGTGTGGCGGGTCCCAGACCCATTCCAATCAACTCAGCGTCCAACATTTAGCGCCAAAATAATACCCCACACGCCTAGGTATCAGAAATCTCGAAAACACACATTCGAAATAGGTAAATAGGTACCCATTTTGACCCATAACCTCATCCAGAGGGCGCCAATCGTTTCGGGACCCATTCAATTGGATTGAGCGTCCAATATTTAGTAAAAAAATATACCCCACACGCCTAGATCACCAAAAATCTCCATTTTTCACCATTACACATTTTGAACCCTACCCCGGCCAAATTTGGTCCGATCGGGCTGAAAAGTTTTGAGGACCAACTAGAGCCGGTAAGAGACCCCTGACCCAAATTTATTCAGATTTTGAGAAAGTTGTCTACTTCCAAAAACGGAGCGGACGGCGATCTGGACACCTTGAAACGTCCAGAAAATTTTTTTGGGCCGAATCGAAGAGTATTTTGCATAAAAACATAGATTGATTATTCAAGGAATAACCAATCAAAATTTGGGACAGGTACACGTAGTATTATGGGATACTAGCGTACTCTTTACCCTCGACCACAGGGGTGTTAGCTGGCAGTGGTTGGCTGGATTTGAAAACAGCCTCCGTGATTTTTTCAACGTCGTTTTCACGTTGCGCGACGGTTCCTAGTGAGAGTACGTTCCCTTCAGTCAAAGTGATTCCTGCAACGTAAATAAAGACGAAAATAGCCTTAAGGTTTACTAAAAAGTAATCGCTTAGTACTATCTACACATTTGTTATACGTGTGAACTCAAAAAAACACAAATTTAAAAAAATTAACCGACGTGGTTCGATAATACGAGAACTATTGGAATAAAATGTTTCAAAATTCGTCATATCATCTAAAACGTGTACAAAAATTAGACATTCGCACACCCTTGACTCATGAAATTGCATTTATTTTCCGTGCTAAATAATGAATTTAGAAGGTACCAATAGTTTTTCTTCGATGTTATGAAGAATTTAGCCCAAAATGTGAATTCCTTGGCAAAAACTTCCTACTTGTATAACTAAAAGTTACTCGAAATATTACACAATACCATCGACCACGAGAGCGTCATTTGACAATGGCTCGGGGGTTGTAAAAACGGATTTCGTCGCTATTTTAATGTCGTTTTCAACTTGGGCAGCGGCTTCAGGTGAGACACTACTCCTCTCAGTTGAACTCATCTCTGTAAATGAAAGGAAGGGCAGATTAGGTTTACCAAAAAATAATCTAGGCGACATAAGTCCCCAAATATCTCAAAACCCATGTTTATTGAGTTAATAAAAGGGTTAACGTGGTCGGATTTTTTGAGAAGTTCTCGATTAGTGGCTGAAAATACCAACCAAAAGGAAAGCAAAAAACGTCGAATAAAACCAATCTTGAAACATATTTTAATTTTTGGGCTTGGATTGGGTCCAAATTGATCTCAGACATGAAAAGTACCCATATGATGTCCTCATGGAAGGAGGTCCTTCTTGTCCCATAGATACACACTTCGGTGTGAGGCATCGCATGATTCAAAATATGATTATGGACTAGGAGACCGAAGTGTTTGGCACATTGATTTACATATCTCAAAATAAGTGTTCATTGCCGCAATTTCTCTGTTCACGTTCACAGCTAATCATTACTTTCTATTTACTTGCTGTTTCTAAAAGCGCATTGCCCCTGTACTCAGTGGCAACAAAGCTTCATAAAGGAGAAATGACATAGGTTGACGTACCTAGTACCCTGTTTCTTCAAGAAATTGCACTAAAGAAAATGTTCTCTTAGCATTCCTAGCGATAAATTTATTTCGTATTCTGTCACTTTGAACACTATACACCTTTCGTTATACTAAGTCTTCCAAAGAATTGTGCTCAACTTCGAACATTAAAACTAGCGATAAATACGTAGATATATCATGCGATTCTCATTTTATTCTGCAAATAAAACCATTCGAACATTCAACTAGAACTTCAACGGGAAACCGCTAATGTTAACAAGTCGTGCCGTTGTTGATGTGCTTTATCTAATCATTTTATATCTTCCGCTTTAGTTTCCTAATTAGTTTCTCTTAGCCTTCCACCCTTGACACACTAACATATCCAATATTATTAAATAATTTCAACAATGTTAGATAATACCGTTGAAATATTAATTTTATTAAAATATTAAACTGCAACTTATCTAGGGACCTGTTTTACGTAATATGCGGGTCAGTAGTTTTCACTTTTCACTAAAAGCGACCCTAGGCTTTCTTCCGTTACTGCTGTGCTTCTGTGTGCCGTCCAGGATGTAAATTCACTCAAAATACGCCCATTCGAATTCTGCGTGATATGTGCCACTCATAGTAATTCTATTAACCCCCAGTACCTAGTGTACCTTTTTTTTGGGCTGTGGAAAATTAAATCGCTCCCCCAGGACTCTTCCATTCTCTCACGTGCACTATTTCGCTTTCCACTAAAAGCGACCCTAAGCTTACCTCTGTTACTACCGTTTGACATTTGTCATTTTATGGTTTCGATTAATCAATTTTATTATCTCTACCTAAAAGTAAAAAATTGTGAAATTTATGTTTAATTTTTTTATTTTTTTAGGCAGTAACAGCTACTAACAGCAGGAGTAGTCAGTGACTCTGTGGTGTCTGGGAACACTGGATATCCAGGAACACCGAGTAGGCCGTCGCCATTTTCAACTTTTACACACTCGTGTAACTTTCCTCTTGGCGAACGCGTCTGCTGTCTGTGACATCTATCGGCCCGAGGGTGGTTAATCTGATTTTGTTCATAAAGTAAGTAATTATTGTTCCAGTGGGCACTGAAATTGAGCTCATTATTTTGTTGTAAGCTTAGATTTTTGATTGTTCCTCTCGTTATTACATGGATTGTGTTGATTCTTTCTCAGCTTCGTTGATCGAGAGGCATCGTCATGCCGAACTTTAAGATTGGTGACTTGGTCTGGGCTAAGATGAAAGGCTTCCCCAAATGGCCTGGTGTTGTTGCTGAACCCACCGCAGAACTGAGAGGGACGAAGAAAACAAATCATTACAGCATTTTTTTCTTCGGCTCAAATAATTACGGTAAGACGTTGCACGTTACTTAGGTTAGGTCACACCGCTCGCATCCTTATACAATCGTAGCCATTCATTTCCCTATTGGCGTACATTTCACGTTCGCATTTCTTAAACAAGCGTAAGTAGTTGAAATTGCCCTGTAAATATTGAGTGAATTGCACCGTTCGGCATTTTCTTACATATTCTAGGCCCACAAGCCGCCTCTACAACCCACGTAATGGCGTCGGTTAGCAGGACCCTTGAGGTCACTTCCCGCGAAAAAAAAAAATTTCCAGTAAAACTGTCAGTGGTCTTATGGTGGGATATTTCTGGTCCTTCAAATCCGAAACAACTCTAATTTCGACATTCGGCGATGGAAAAACTGTCTGGGCGACAGACTTGCCCAGTCATAGTAAAGGAAGCTTCTCTAGGTTAGATGAAAATGTGAGATGAATTTCACTTACAACCGAGTCGTTGCTAGGGAAATGGTACTTCGTCATTTTTTTACCGACGCACTTCGCAGTGCTTTGCATGATATTTTTTGATAATTCGAGAGCTATCCAACGAGTGGTGAACGAATTTTGTGGGATGAGAAATGACATTTCACTAGCAACGACTCGGTTGTAAGTGAAATTGATCTCACTTTTTGCAGGAGGATCCATCGCTAAAACATGATTCCATGTATTTTACATTTTAGCCGCGTCAGGTTCAAAGTAATAACATCCGGGGGGTTGCTTTTTTTTTTTTTTTTTTTTTTTTTTTTTTTTTTTTTTTTTTGGTACTGATTTATTGAACTAAGCAAAATTCGTCATAAACCGCATGCGCTTTTGTAGTCGATACCTCACGATCTGCAGGTTGTGGGAATCGAATTGGAATATTTTTCTCGACCCCAACCTTTTTTCTAACGCTAAATCGTTTCGTGAACGACCTTACATGATCCGTTCTTGTTGTATTTCCATCCGTTCTGGTTCCTTGAGCCTGGACCATGTGCATCTCCGCCAAAAGAGGAGGCTGCGGCTGACCGCGCCACCTTTATGGATATGGACAGGTCGTGCTAAACGTTGATTTAACTCCATTTGGGTGTAGTTCGTTATCCGCCCCCATGTTGTTCTCTCTTTTGCAAGCACACCCTACCACCTTTTTCAATTTTTGAGGAGTGTTCCGTAAACTAGATTTCATGTACTATATGAATAATATACCGCACTTATGTTTTCAAATACTCCAAGCAATGAAACTAAAACTAGAAACGTGGGGGCGGTTATCTAACTTTTTCCCTAGGGGAATAGTTTGGTATACGCCCCCACTTTTTTCAACAGTCTAGTTTCATTGCTTGGAGTATTTGAAAACATAAGTGCGGTATATTATTCATATAGTACATGAAATCTAGTTTACGGAACACTCCTCAAAAATTGAAAAAGGTGGTCGGATGTGCTTGCAAAAGAGAGAACAAAATGGGGGCGGATTACGAATTACACCCCTCCATTTTACAAGAATAAGAAGACTGTAGCTTACTGCGACTGCGAGCGGAACTTTTCATCTAAAAACCCCAACCTCTCCCGTGAAGTGACGCCATAGACTGAAACTAAAATCTTAACCAGCTTCACGAAAAAATGCAATTGACAAGATTACAAGAAGCAAAAATCTCTAGATGAAGTATTACGTGTAAATGAATGTTGCGTGTAAGTCTTAACAGCGGTGAGACCTTACTTTTATGTTTTATTCCTTCTAATTTTCATTCGTTCGATAAGGCAGCCTTTTGGAAGTTCCCTACTTGTTACTTTATCCACTTGGTAAAAAAGGAGATGAGTAAGCGAATTTTTACCGACATTTTTCCTTATGGCTAACGGGGTGTCATTTGTCGAGGGGTATCGTCAGAACACAGGAGGTCTATTAAAAACTAGGTTCCTGACAGCTTGGTACGTGATCAGTGGTCAAGTGCATACTGACTACAGACAATAATCTGTAAAAGATTCCACAATAAGCTGTGGCTTACCCGTGGCCTCCGCCCCCTCCGACTAGCGGCTAGTTCTCTATTTTGGTTTGTTGTAAATTTTTTCCAAGCCCACCTCCTCAATTCAACAGTAGATAAAATTGAGTTTTAATCAGTGTAATCATATTACATATTGTAGATCCCCCCGGTCAAATTTTGGTCTACCCCCAAAAAGAAGTATCAACTTGAACCGTGCATTTCTTTTCACAATGAAGGAAAGTAACATATTGAATCGTGGGATGAGTCTTGACTCTTAATTTCGCTCTTAATATGAATGAATCAGATGAAGTTGATACTGAAGCGTAGTAAGTAGGGCACCATCTGAGGTTTATTTGTGTAGCGGGGCTCCTCATTAACCAGTTTGAGAGAGAATCGCGTCCAAATCATGGAAACACTTCATTAGATTCTTATACGTCCTATATCGCTCATGTTTCTCTCTATCCAGCCTGGATCGAGCCCAAAGGAGTAGAGTCGTACATCGCGCCGACCGAATCCAAGACAAAAACAAATGGCTTCAAAGATGCTCTGGCTGCTATCGAGCGCTACAAAATAACTGGAGAAGGAGGCCCGCCAAAACTTGGTCAACCCTCCAGCGACGCTGCTTTCGACCAACTTTTGACCGATTCCAATGAGCCGACCACATCTTCAGATAAGAAAGTAAGTGGAAATATCTTAAATCTTTCAGTTCTTACCCACTTGTCATAACCAATTGATCACAGGGTTCTCGATGTCTCATTAGTCATCACTCTTATCAGAGTCGCTGGTTGCTTTGATCTAAAAACGTAAATATGCTGACTCCGAAGGGTGTCCAGGTTTTGTCGACATCAGTCGACTTGTTTTCTTACCTGGTTCAAGCACCGTCATTGCGCTCACCTCGTTCATTCTCACTGCCCGTGTAATGGTTTATATTCATGTCGCGATACTCTTCTTCTAGATAAAGAAAACATCCGCCAAGAAGCGCCGGCTGTCAAAAGACGACAGCGGAGCCGCCAGCTCAGACGGAGAGTCCTCCGCGAAATCCCTCAAACTCAAAGGTGAGGATGCTTAGTCACGCCAAGCGTTATTTGTGTACAGAGGTCTTGAAACAAGAAATTTATAATTTTCGGGCGAATTGGAAAACACGAGGAGAAATGCTGGGGTATACTCAACGTGCTCCTGGGCGGGCGTTCAACGCGGGAAGATAGAGTTGTTGATTTTTCTCATCGCGCCGTGCTACCTAAAATATCTACGTGACGGCTGTTAATATCATTTGGCATAAGAATGTCGAAAAAAAATCATAATTTAAAAAAAATTAACAACCCGTGGGAGTTGAGAGCAGCATTTTACTTCAACTTGAATTTTACATTGGAATAAATGCTGTACCTGGTTGGTACTAAATGGTGATTTCATATTCTTCTAAGTCAGAATTCAGACGGAATGACTCAAACGATAAATTGAGAAGCAAAATGTAGCAAACTCATTGTATCTATTTGCAAGACACAAACCACAATTGGGAAGTCGGGTGGTTGAGTCTCTTCAGAAACGAATGATGAAGGTTCACGTTATGTTCTACGGTACCACAGTAATTACTGGGATGACCATCATTGTCCTATTTGAGGATCATCAGACAGCGGAAGCGTTCAAGACGTTTTGAAAATCCTCGTTGGACCTTCATTAGCTAATTTCTGTGAGTTAAGCGCGTTATCCGCTCTTAGGTAACAAAACTGATCACTTCAGCTGTTGATATGATAGTGCGGAATACCGCTATTGACCACATGCCATTGATTATTGGTCTGTTTGGTAAGCGTTAAGGTTATAAATAATGTAACAGCCTTCGGCAAAAAAAATATTGATGTGTAGGCAGTCCAACATCAATTTCCCTTAAATATTGTCCACCATCACCGTTTAATTTGTTTCTCAAATAACATTAATCTCAAACACCGATGTATAATTGTCATCTGTGTATGAATGGCCCCAGAATTTCATTATTGACATTCATTCATTAACCTAATTATTGTCACAGTTGGAATATCCCCATGTTGAATTCCCACCCATTCGATTCAATGCTCTAGGGGCCAGAAAATCGACAGATACCCCGAGGGGACGACCACCGAAGAAATCTTCGATCGGCTCGTCGTCATTGCAGAAGAAAGCGAAGAAATCGGAATATGCTGCCGACACGACGACAGACTCTTCTAGGTTGGTCCTGCTACGTATGCCCTGACCCTCACTGTGGTACTCTTACCGGCGCCTCACTTATGTTTTGCCTTTTTAGCAGGCTCCTCGTGAGCAGATCGAAGAATCTAATCGATAAACCTGCCTACATCAACCGTCCGGAGTCCCCCGTTTTGGATCTGTCGACACCGTCCGCAGCTTTCTTGAGCAAGAATATTGTGCCGAGCAACAAAGTTTTCGGATTCATCGGTCTTGGAATTATGGGATCTGGTAAATAAATCTACAACTAGTTATTTGGTTGTCCTATTTCGCCTCTTGGTTAATATCAGACGACAGTTCAATTTCAATTATTAAAACTCACTCTACTCGCTGGGGACCGGCCTGTTATTATTTCTACAGCAAGCCAGTCACATGTCAAGATTTGCCGTAATTAAGTCGACCCTCATTGTCAGAGCTCAGTAAGAACACACTCTCTCTAGCTGACTAGCTGAAGTGAACCCTACACTTACACTTTCCAGACGCAATTCATAGTCGACAAGTGGGCTGCTTCTTGGAAGGGATATTCTCCCGTTTATGTACATCTTTCAGGGTACTTTCTTCCGATCCGAGGTGACAGTCTTGATCGTTTCAGTTTCGTGGTCAGACGTCGGAACTGCTCTCTGTCAAAAACACCCGTTTATGCAATATTTGGAAGTGTCTCAGCAACGGACCATTTATTAAGATGCACGCTGCTGACAAAAAATAAATAATGATTTTTATTATGATCTTACAGTAGGATAACGATAGTCCCGTTCGGCGTCCCTTTCTAACAAAATTGAAAGAAATGAAAAAAGTGGTTTGAGTCACCTACAGATCTCGGCATCCTTATTTTTAGTTAACTGAACTCGAACTGAATGATGATTCTAAAGCCTCATGCCCATTTTTTCAGGTATAGTCAAGAATTTGCTAATTTCCAAGCACCAAGTTCACGTTTGGGACCGGAACCCTGACAGGGCAGAGCAGTTTGGTAAGGCCGGCGCCGTGGTCGCTCAGACTCCAGCCGACGTCATGTGTGCTGCAGACGTCGTATTCACGTGCGTATCCGACTCGGACGCCGTTAAATCGATGGTATTGGGCAACTGCGGTGTACTCCCCGAAGTACACCTTGGAAAGGCTTACGTCGAGATGAGCGGTACGTGGAGATCCTAATCTGATTATAGAATTGTTTCAAATTGACGTTGCTTAAATTACAATTTCCCTTCACTGATTGGACGCTCGATTTTTGGAAACGCTCCCTTTTAAACGCCAGGTGAACTTCGGTTAGTCTTTTTTATTAACACAAATTATACTGTATCATCTCTGAAACTCTCACAATCGAATCAAAATTCAAGACCCACTACACCGATGTGTTACTTTACGAAATACAAATTAAGTACGCGACCTCTAGGGTCTATTGTGCCCTCGCAGAAGGGAAGTCGGATGGGCTTCTGAGAGCCCTTGCCGACCTCCTCAGACGAGAGGACACCGGCAGGGGCTGTTCAGCGCCCATCCGACATCCTCTCCCCCAAAGGTGAGAGTTGGTCAATTTTTCGCAAGCTCCTACAAAGGCCAGACACGCGTGTGTGTTAATCCCTCGGACAACTGTGTTCGGATACTTACTGCCGGTACTGAGTTGGCCTCCCAACGTCGAGAAACGCCGGGGGTACTGGATTCCAACGAGCAGCCTCGAAACCTCGACCATCCCCAGGGACCGACAACTTAACGACCTCGGCCACCCAGGCCGAGGGCCCTCAAAATTAAGTAGCAATTAATTATCGTAAAATGCAAAAAAAAAAAAAGGGGTAAAATGAGACTATTTTGTGCTATAGATTGCTGCGCAACTCTCTTGGGTTGATGGTTTTGTTACTATATTCGCCCATCGCCTTTTTCGGCCAACCAAATTGCAATGTAAACGATGTCCCAGCCGACGTCCGCACTTCTCAGAGGCTCCTATCTAACTGAAATTCCTGAGTCAGCGTTTCGGCCGTTGTAGAGTGAAACAAAATAACGGCGGCGAGAAAAATTGTCACAATTCAGCGTGGTCCGCGAAAATTCTAATAACATGACAGGAAAATGTCATTGTCAGTTGATTTTAATATTATGTTATCTAATGGAAGAATCGTAAGAAGATAGTGGCCTGATCTTGAGAACAGAATTGATGTTTCTAGCAGAATGACTGTCGAGATGAGTTTGGATATAGACGGAAATGGAGTAGTTTAATTTTTCTTTTTTACGTGGTAAGACTTGATTGTTGGCAGTAGTGGTGTTTCTCGTGAACAATGGTACGATGCTGAAATTCTTTTTTTAAAAATCATTTGTGGCGGGTGCCGTCTATTCGATCATCTTGACGTCGTTTCCCCACTCATGACGGAATAGTATACGTAAACCTGTTTATTTTGTTTCTTCAATGATCTTTATTTGCAGCTATTGTCTTCGACATTCCAATGTTACCCCTACAATGTTTTGTTTCATCTCCGTAGGTGTGGATCCTGAAACTTCTGTCATGATCAGCACAAAAATCATGGAATCGGGTGGCAGATATCTGGAGGCGCAGATCCAGGGCTCCAGAACCGAAGCCGATGACGGTAAGACGGTTATAATTTAATACACATTAACGCTGTCATTGTTATGGTTACGTTAATTGCAGAAAAGTTATGCAGTTTTTTTTCTTTATTACATTACCATGGTTGAGGCTGACAGCCTCCTTAAACTAGTCCGTGACTGAGAAGGCTTTCAAACTTGTGGCTAAAAATTTGTTTCTCATTCGAATTTTTCATACGCATAGTGCGAAAATCAATCAACAGCGAAACATTCAAATGCGGGAGTATCAGCTCGCTGGTGAGTCATTTATCAAAAACTTAGACCCTGAAAATGTGTATTTTCCCATAGGAAAATCACTGGACGCGTTTTGACGTGTCTAAGCGCAATCAGTTTGAATGACGAAACCTTGCGTCACGGTGTTAAGACGCAACGGTGCTTTCAGTAACGCGACGTCACCCAAACGCACAAACGTTGTACAACATTACAATATAGCGCGCGTTAGAGAGGGCGTTCCCCTGAAGTTTTGGCCTCTTGATCAAGATGTGTGAAACGGAGGCTTTGAGAAGTCTCAGGTCCTCCTGTCTCGACCTGCGGAAATCTAATATATGAAACGCTGCAAATTCTCACACACGGGTTGGTTATTCCTCGAACCAGGGGCATGGAGACTAATTTAAACCTCCAGGCGAATGGAGATTCATTTCTTCAACGTGGGGAAAATGGGGGAAACAGTGGGTGTTGCGGGTCCCGGACCCAGTCCAATCGATTCATGGTCCACAATTTAGTGGAAAATGATACCCCACACGCCTGGGTTCCAGAAATCTCGAAAACGGACATTCGAAATGGGTGAATAGGCACCCATTTTGACCCTTAGCCTCATCCAGAGGGCACCAATCGTTTCGAGACCCGTCTCATTGGATTCAGCGTCCAAAAGTTAGTGGATAATCGAAACCCACACACCTAGGTACCAGAAATCTCGAAAACACATATTCAAGATGGGTAATAGATAGCCATTTTGACCCATAATCTCTTCCAATGGGTGCCAATCGTTCTGGGACCCATTACATTGGATTCAGCATCCAGAATTTAGTGGAAAATGATACCCCACACACCTAGATTGCAAAAAATCCATTTTCGGAAATTCGCATTATGACCCCTACCCCACCCAAATTTGGTCCGATCGGGTTGAAAAGTTTTGAGGACCAACTACAGCCATGAACGGACCCCTGACCGAAATTTCAGATTTTTTGAATAATTTCTACTACCTAAGTCGGCGTGGACGGCGGACGGACATTGACCTTTTTTGATCTAGACATCATGAAACGTCCAGAAGAAATTTTTGAGCCGAATCGGAGAGGTTGACCTTTTGCATGAAAACATAGGTTGATTATTCTAGGATTAACCAACCAAAATTCTCGTGTCACAGTTTTCGATGCCATACTCCTCCGAAACGGCTTGACCGATTTTGATGAAATTTTTTGTGCTTATCCGGTATGTATGAGAATCGGCCAACGTCTATTTTTCATCTCCCTAATTGTTAGAGGTACCCCTAAATTATTATTATTATTATTAATTTTTTTTTCAACCATTGTCCATTTGGTGTGTATCCTATGTGTACATCCTAAATTGGAGATGACAATGAAGGGAGGCCTATTTGTAGGGTCCCAATTGGATGGGGACAATGTGCGTTACAGTCATTGTCTATATTGGCATTTTGAGGAGTGGAAATAAATGTGTAAATCTAATTTACATAGATAGGACCTCTCCAAATGGACGTGCTCACACATTTGCCGGCATACGTGCTTTGCAATCGGTGACTTCAAACCCACAGCATTGTCGCGACCCTGTCTAGCCATTAGCAGCGGCCTAATGCGACACCCAGTCAATTCAGAGCGCTGGGAACGTAATATCGTTCACGGTGCGAAGAAATATGTAAGCGTGGCAGAAGAATGAGTATCAATCGAAAGAATGAACTCACATTACCCACATCGTACAAACAAGAAGCCGACACGTAAATCGATATCTAACCCGAAACTTGAAATAGTCCGTCAATATTAATGCAATATACCGATCGACTCCCTGTTAAACAAGATATTTCTCTGGAAGCACAGTGATGAGTTGCATCGTATACTTTAAGCAGGTGCCCAACATTGCAGTTGGGTGTAAGATAAAATATAATATATAAAATTACTAGGAAATTATTTATATGGCAAAACAACGTTTGCTGGGTCAGCTAGTAGTTTATAAAACTATCCTCATGCGACTGCGGCTCCCGACACAGGTGTTATTCCTCGAGCGTCTCTCTCATCTGATTATTTGGGTGCAACCAATGCCGTCTGTTGATCTAATAACAATGCTAGAAGAAACAGAGCCTTTTCCTCGTCGCCCCGATAATGCGGTGTGTGTGAAGTCGCTGTATCGCCGAACGTTATAGCGTTAACGCGTCCTGTGTGTTTGTACCTTTGGTTATTATGTCAGCCGATTCGAATTCAAGCATTGTTGCTTACGAAACAATAACTCAAATTCAATTTTTTTTTTTTTAACCAGGAACGCTACTTATATTAGCTGCTGGAGATAGATCAGTCTTCAACGAAATCGGCTCTGTTTTCGAAGCAATCGCTCGCGCTTCGTTCTTCGTTGGAGATGTGGGAAAGGCCATTAAGATGAACTTGGCCATTCAACATTTAACTGGCATCTTCTTAGCCGGACTGGCCGAGACAATGGCCTTGGCTGAAAGATCTTCCGTCAGCATAACGGACCTCTTAGATGTCTTGAGTAAGTTGCCTGTTGTTATGTTACTAGTGTTAGGGAAGTCGTGGAAAACAAAATTGTAGGAACTCAAGGAATTCAATAAGAAAGTGGGCGTTGAATTGGGGGTTTTTTTTTCCTCTCGAGGAAAAAAGGTGGAAAATTTACTTCGATGTCTTATGCACTTTTTTATGGATGACTGCTAAGATCCACACATTCACTGACTTGACAGGTTGTGTAAAGGAGCCCCTACACGATCAGTTTTACTGAGTCTGGTCCCTCCGAGATTGACGCGAGGTGAGTGAAGGAGCAAACTGATCGTCTAGGGGCGTGAGTGATGGTTGAGTCAGTGCTGGGAGGTGATTGAAAGAAACCTTGAATTTCGGACTGACTGAAGCGGCAAACTGAACGTGTAGAGGGGTGATTGAGTCAGTTTGTCTCAGTCACGTGCGCGGTGCCAAACATGTCAGATACCTCGGCCCCGGCAGCGCAGACCGAGCAGCAGGTGGACCGTTTCCATTATGATTTATTCCAGTGTTAGAGGAGCAATCGCAGACATGAACATTAGGTCCTCCAAGTCCAATCCAGAAGCTAGGTAGGTACCTCAAGGTTATTGACAGTCTCTGTGTCGCGGGAATAGATTCTCGCATAACAGTGTCACTATTTTCAATTTTTGGCCGCACCAACTCCAATAACTTATCGAAACTTTTTTCGTTCATCCAAAAAAAGTTTTTATAATCGTTTGGTTCCGTTTCACTCAAAACACTGATCAAATGATCGTGAGTGAATCGATTTCTCAGCTTGTACTATTCCTTCGACCATCGTCGTTTCCTCTTCTGGTCATTCTTCCTTTTTTTCAACGCTATAATCGTCAAAGCAAGGAAGCCCAGATCAATTTTCGAAGGCATACTGAAAAAAGCAATGCCCGTGATGCAAAACGCGGCGACCAAGCTCAATACGACAGCACGGAAACTCGACTACAAATGAACACTGACAGATTGAATGAAGCGCCACCGCGTGCTATCAGTAATACTGAGGGACCAGACTGTCAGTAAAACTGATCGTGTAGGTATTCATAAATAAATGTCTGTCCGTTGTCAGCCCCGGGTCGAGGAACCTCTAGGAATGCTTCGAAAACTTGAGCATTTTAAACTCCGTGCGGGTTCAGATATACCTAACCAATTTCCACTGAATTTCAATTTTTAGCAAGAAAATATAAAAAGAATATTTTGTGTTGATCCTGTATAATCATCATTATTTTATTTATTGAACTCGTGTATTAATAAAAATCACCATTTACAATACATTGAGTGAAGGTTTCCTCCTCATAGACAAAGCACTAATCGAACTAAATTACTACCCCCTGCTGACTCTTACGTTGTTTGTTTCAGATGTGCACAGCCTCTGCAGCCCTATGCTCCTAGAAAAAGGCGGATGCATGGTCGAATGCAACTTCCCTGCTTGTTTGCCATTGAAGCATATGCAGAAAGACATGAGCCTCAGCCTCCAGTTGGCAGAATCCATGGACCATCCTATCCCGATTGGAAGCATTGTTCACGAGGCCTTCAAATATGCTAAGAGAATAGGTTACGGCGAACATGACTCAAGCGCCGTGTACGTAAGCGCGAGGTACTGAAATGCTTGAATTTCGGATTTTTAGTTTTAAAATGTACATACGTTTTTCGTTCAGTTGATGTTAAATTCATAGTTGGTACTATCTTTCAACTAGAAAACAAACAAAAATTAAAAATATAAATATTTATAAGCATCAACAGGTTTTTGTTTGTATAATAGTATATTGTTCATTTATATTTACCACTAAGGACTTGTGCCTCATACCGTCATTGCCTCGGTAAGAATGAGACTCATCAAAATGTCTTCATGAACCCATTTTTCAATTCTAAGACGTATAATATGTTTGAATATTATCATAACATGCGTTGTACGCAAACTTTTACATTCATTCATCATCCCGTTTGTAAAACGACTTGCAGTGAGAACTTCAGGCGCATTACATCGATGGTCATCGCTCGCTATAAGTAGTTCACACTGTTGCCCTCGTTTGTGTTTATATGCATATCTGTAATCCTTTTCTTATAAATTATACAGTGTGCAAGTAAATTTAAACTCTGAGAGGTCACGACGCAACATATTTGTATTTTGTTCTTTTTACTTCAATAAATGTAAATAAATAGTTGTGGGATAGTTTTATGTGAGCTCCTTTATCTTGAGGTTAATTCTAATTTCCGTCCACGAAATGGATGGAATTCGAATTCCATCCGTAGACATGAATTGCCTATACGGGTTTCCAAGGGTTTTAGTTTGGCACCAAATTATTGATGGCTGCAACTGACCTGTTTTGATTGGTTATTTCTTGAATAATCAACTCGATTATTAGGGACTTTTTGGAAACCAGGCATGTGTGCTGAATGTTTCCACTATTTTTTCTGAAAACTTGATAATTTGGGCCTCTTTCCTGCTCTAGTTGGTCCCCGAAATTGCCACCCAAATTTGGGGAGGGTATGGGTGAAAATGTATCCATTGAAACTCGTGACGATTTGGGAATTACGCGTGTGGGGTATAATTTACCGTAAATGTTGGATGCGAAATCGATTGGAATGAGTCCGGGACACTCCTTCCCCTTTTGTAGCAATATTTGTACAGCTGTAGATTAATTTGCAGCGGTTTAATTTTGTATAACTGTCCGAAGTTAATACTTATTTTACATTTAATTTCAATTGAATGGAGTGTCCTACTTTATCGTAATGAAGGGTTGGGGAGGGGGGAGCATAGAATGCCCCATGTGCAGCCAGCGCTGTCCTCTTCTAGCATTTTCTAGGAGAGAGCCCCCCTTCAATGCAGGCTCTACATATTTTGACAGGAGTTATTTACCACTTCGAATTAGTGTTATTACCATATGATCTGAATATTGCTCAATTCCTATTTTTAAAACGCTGCAAATTCTTTCACGCGGGTTGGTTATTCCTCAGACCAGGCGCATGGAGACTTATTTCTTCAACATGGGGAAAATGGAAACAGTGGGTCCCGGACCAATGCCAATTCAGGGTCCAAGATTTAGTGGAAAATGATACCCCACACGCCTAGGTACCAGAAATCTCAAAAACACATTCGAAATGGGTAAATAGGTACCGATTTCGACCAACAACCTCATCCATTTTATTGGATATGTACCATTTTATGTATATGATATTATGGTAACATACCATAATAATAGGGGATTAGTCAAAAACGGTCAAGTGATCGGTACCTCTTGAATAAAAACCTGCCCGGGTAACTAAATGACCCCAATCGGATCATTGATTGTAACGGAATTCACTAACTCACTCTTCTTAGCTCAAGCGTTCAGAAGGTGGAGCTGGTTTATACCAGCTTCAGATGGTATAAACTCAATCAAACAGGCACTTTTAAAAGAACTTTTTCTATTTGTACATCCAAGAGCTTATTAATACGAACCCCTGTCAGGGTTTTGCTCACTTGCGGTCAATAAACACTTGAACTTAGTTGAAGCGCTGTTCCACCAAGTTGTACATAGTCGTAGCTAAATACAAGTTTTCTTGAGGATGAAGGAGGGGAATGACTACTGGGGTTTATGGAATCCGCTAAAGTTGGAAGGATTATTGAGTCCCATAGCAGCCCCCTGATTTTGCTGCCGAAACTGCAGTTTCGGAGATGTGTTCACAATGGATACCTACTACAATGCTTCCAACCTTCAAGTAGCTTAACCTTGATTCCAGCGTTCACTCAGGAAATTGAAAAAAAAAAAAAAAAATGTTTCCTCTCTTTTGACGCCATCAACTCTTAAGGTAGTAAAGCATGGGACTGACACTTGTCCAGCTTTAATTTACAGGACTGTGGACTGGTCAACATCAATCAAAAATCATCTTGCCTGAGAGCAAACTCGTTACCTCTTCAGGGTGTCCAGCGAACCTTGAAACCTTATAAACCGGGAATTTTTTTAGAAACCTTGAAAATTTTTATTTTTTAAGTAAAAAAAAAAAAAAAAATCCAACCTTTCGTTTGATTTTTTTAACGGAAAAACAAACATTTTATTTGATTTTTCTCAGAATGTTGCATCATTTGTCTTTCAAATTTAACCGCGCATTTTTCTAACTAGCTGGCAATGCTAAAGTTGGCAGCAGTGAAATTTCTCCCACTTACCAATCCAATGTAAACACAACGAGTATTCAAATTCAAACGGTGTTTTGTAAACATCTCGAAAAACTGTTGACAATACAAAACAGTGCGGTTTTCGTGCAAATGAATTTAGAATGTCAACACCAAGCACAACACTCGGTACTAAAGATCTTACGAACTTGAGTTTTCGTGGGTAGCACCAAACCCAAAATGTGACATCAGCTATTTGCACTTTGTGCAAAAAGGTTATTCAACTTGGAAGTATGGGAAAATCTGCATTGACAAGTCATACGAGGGGCAAAAATCACATAGCAAATTTTGAATTCACACAAAACTCTGTACCCTTGGACAAGTTTGTGCAAAGGTCTGATAAAGACGTAGCAAAAGAAGATGCAAATTTGGCATCCATTGCAGGTAAGCAATAAAAAAATGTGCAATTTTTCGTAAAGAAAGAAATGTTAAAAATGTTTAGTTTGATGAATATTGGAATATTTGTTTATTTTATCAATGATTTGTATGAAGTGACAATAAAATTGTGATTAAAACTGATTGTGTGGTAAATTGTGTGATTGGTCAACATGGAAATAAAAAAAAAATTAAAAAAAAATCTGCAAATTCTTACACACGGGTTGGTTATTCCTCGAATGGGGGAAACAGTGGGTGTGGCGGGTCCCAGACCCATTCCAATCGATTCAGGGTCCAAAATTTAGTGGAATATGATACCCCACACGCCTAGGCACCAGAAATCCTGACACATAAAAAATGGGTGGATACATACCCATTTTGACCCATAACTTCTTCCGGTGGGTGCCAATCGTTCTGGGACCCATTACATTGGATTCAGCATCCAGAATTTAGTGGAAAATGATACCCCACACACCTAGATTGCAAAAAATCCATTTTCGGAAATTCACATTATGACCCCTACCCCACCCAAATTTGGTCCGATCGGGTTGAAAAGTTTTGAGGACCAACTACAGCCTTGAACGGACCCCTGACCGAAATTTCAGATTTTTTTAATAATTTCTACTACCAATGTCGGCGTGGACGGCGGACGGACATTGACCTTTTTTGATCTAGACATCATGAAACGTCCAGAAGAAATTTTTGAGCCGAATCGGAGAGGTTGACCTTTTGCATGAAAACATAGGTTGATTATTCAAGGATTAACCAACCAAAATTCTCGTGTCACAGTTTTCGATGCCATACTCCTCCGAAACGGCTTGACCGATTTTGATGAAATTTTTTACGCTTTTTATGCCGAGGACCCGTCTCGGCCGGGAACAGACCCCTGACCCAAATTTCAGATTTTCAGAAAATTTTCTACTACCAAAAACGGCGCGGACGGACATTGACCTTTTTTGATCCAGACACCATGAAACGTCCAGAAAAAAATTTTGAGCCGAATCGGAGAGGTTGACCATTATCATGAAAACATAGGTTGATTATTCAAGGAATAACCAACCAAAACACAAAATTCCTTACCATAACGCTTTTTCACATCATTTTTTGTTATAAAAAACCTTGAAAATTAAATTTTCCGACCGTGAAAACCGGGAAAAAGCCTTGAATTTGAAAATCAAGTTTCGCTGGACACCCTGCTCTTACAGATCATGATCACATATCGTATCATATGTTTTTGTAAGTGAATTGACAGGTTGCAAAAGGCCCTGTAAGTGGATTGACTACTAAATTGTTTCTATCGACGGACAAAAATCCACTAATTGACACTGTTATAAAAATGAATATGAAGTTCATTAAATTGGACCCTCTTCGAAAGTAGCCATTTTGGGTTTAAACCGTACAGTGGGGTGCCAAGGCAAATCCGACTGAAAGTGCTCTAGCAGAGCCTGGGGCACTAGTGAATATCCCGGATTGGAATGAATCCCCCTCACTATGAACGAGGCCTCGGTACTACTTAGATGAAGACAGTGCGTGAGGAGTCGATCTGAGGAGTGCCTATTAAGTGATGTGATCGGTAGATCGTAATTGGGGGATCGATTCATATCCCTGAGCGTGAATACGAATAAAATTCATAAATCTGAAAATTCTGATTCGCACAAACATTGACCGCACTGACCCAATAGAATTGGTTGTGCACTTTAAAAACACAAATGTTACAAAAAAGTAATTTTGAGAAAAAGGCGACTTTTCAAAGTAAGATTTATGTATTGAGTAAGTATATCTTCTAGCAGCATTAAAAGTAACATTAACAAAAAACACGATTCCCCCCCTATGAGAAGTTGTTGAAGAATCCACTAATAAATTAATGCAGATGGTAGAAGACATCCAGAAGAGGGGATTGAGAGAGCCCCAAGCACGGAAGCCTATAGGCTTGTAAATAAATGCATCTTTTTATGAAATTCGTATAAATTATGATTTTCGCTACGTTATCATCCGTATTCAAATTCATATTTCCAGACTAATGAATTTTATTCGTACTTTTCGAACATGTACATGAGCTCCAGGTCGTACTCCGAAGGATTCTTCAGAGCTCTCCATACCCCTTGGTCACCCCATTTTACGGCACATGACTTGGAACAATGATTATGTACACATTAACGGGAGCAGTAAAACCATAGGAGAGGAAATAAAACGAACACTATAGCAATACATAGCCACTTAAAGAGTCCGAATCGACAACAATTCAGCTAACCAGCGACTGGAATCAATCCGCACTCCAAACGTGGAGACACCGCGTTGAACGCGTTGGCACTTATTCGTCCACTTGGCGAAGCTGTTGAATTTGCCGACTTGAGAGGCGCGAGGGAGCTCGTTCGTAATTCACATCATTCAAACTCTATTGTCCGTCGAAGGCACTCGCACTCACAGATAAGTATAGTTGAACCTAGAGATAAGCAAATAAAAATAAATTTGTATTCCTTAAACTAAATCTTTGATGATAAAGAGAAAACGGCGAAACCAATGGACGCACCTGCTCAGAATTTGAGGCAAGGTTGAAATTATGGGCCCGAATCCTTGCGAGTTGTCAAATAACTCACACAGCGGCGCAGCAACCAATTTGTAGTTCTTTGGAACGGCAAACAACGCTGAAACCCACCAAAATAAACTTATAAGCGGGAGAGAAGCTGAAAACGGTACTTAGTGAGTCTGCAAAGAACATTCTCGCAGACGGCGTCAGTTGTAAGTCTCAAGAAATTAGAGGAACAAGGTGACATAATCAGAAATAGGAGTAAAATGTGTAAATCGACTTCTTGGGAACTAGTTCCGGGATAAGTGACATCGAGCCTGTCGCCCAGCATTGTCATCTTATAAGAACAGTCCCAATTTACTTTATTACTTTATTTATGTGGCGAGAGAGGATCAACTACAGAATTGTAACGACTTCATTTCACTCTAGTTCATCACATCTGAAACATTATTTTGCAGTTTTCAAACAGAACGTCAGATAAGAGAGTCCCTTATCAGATACTTCTTCTTTACAGCATCAATTGCAATAATTGTGTAGTCCTATTTGATCACGTCAGCTGAATCTAATCATCATTTTGATACCAACAAATTTCCATTCTCAACTACCATGACCACACCGCTGATTTAAAAAATCATTCTCGCAAAACGAAATAATATTCATTATGTAAGATTTTGTGGTTAGACACCTTTTTCCGGAAGCTGGACGAGGAATAGCCTTTTCTGTTCTTTGGGTTTGGTAATGTGAGGTGGGACGTAGGGGTAGATTGGTGGCTCGAAATTTGGCCGCCACCAGTTTCCCACTGTGTCCTCAATGACCCAATCTTGTTGTTTAACACCATCTTGCCGTCCCAGAGTCTGTAATGAAGATTTACAAAATGTGAGATGGTCATGAAATTTAAACGGATGATTTTCTGGATGATAGTATCATATTATGTCTTAAGAGGGGGTATGCACTGCACCACGACATGAGTGATCCAAAACACTACGTGCAAGAGCCATACTATGTCCTGCCGCGAGATATAGAGCAAGCAAGAGTGTACTTATAAGCAACCTCCAAAAGTACTTATAGATTTACACGAGAGTTAAGGACGATCCAGCATTAGTGATCTCCCACTAAGGACCTAACACTATGTATATGAGTCACTTAAGAGGTCTACATCCAGAAAGTAAAAAATGTCACTCAAGGGAGGATTTTCACATTTAGCCATAGACAACACAGTCTTCTTGGAGTAGAACGTGGGGGTGCTGGCAATCTCATGGGCCTCCTACTAAACGCAACTGCCAGAGGTTATACAATCAGTAACAGAGGTTACACTGTCCATGAAGCAGACGGTCAAGACTGTTGCAGCAATTGAGGAAAATAGCACGAAAAATCATTGTGTAAGAAAAATTGGCTGCATCCGCTATGGTGGGCACTGTGAAACTAGAATACTCATATGCTGTACTACCAGTTCATTGGGGTAGCTGTCTCTGACAGTAATCCCCTAGCAAGGATCAACCTGGCTGTTACCGTTGTTTTATTGTGCTTGCGCTAACATTAGCTTATGAACAAGAATGCGCAATATCGCCGTAAGGGTTGACTAGGCTCACAGATCACTTCTAGTTGACCTAAATTGATCTTGAAGGTGAGACCACCCATTCTGCATGTGCAGACAATGCACGGCAGAGCAAATTTTGTGCAGAAGTGCTGATTTTGGACCTAACGCCTCAAGCACTTCATCACTTGAAGGGCCTACGAGATGTTGAGAGAAAGAGAGACACCAGCGTGGGTTAATGTAGGTGCATACGAAGTATACACACCTCTGTGAGAAGTCTTTTAAGGCCGTCAACTCCATCTTCGCCAGGCGTCAACTCTCCACCAGGGAGTTTGAAGAAGGTAGTGCCCAGCTGAAGTAGGAGAACGTGAGGGAGCCCGTGCTCGTGAACAAGCAGCACTCCTTCGACGGTTCTAAACAACAATGTGGATTTGACGGTGAAAAATATAAGTGTATTTCAAAAAATTGCACTTCACTTGAGTCGGGGCTTACCTCCTCATGCCCATAGTTTCAAATTCCTCCCGCATTCGCTGGAATCGGGCTGGAACGGACGCATCTTTTTCAAAAAGAGCTTCTTTTGTACCGAAGGTGTAGTTTGTAAGAGGGTACCTGAACAATATATATGTTAATAATATTAATGTCAAAAACATGAGTGCACATAACTCTCCTTTCATCCAACAGGCGCCGTAAGGGTGATTGTGGAGAGCATTCAGCGGTGTATCCCACCACTTCAATTCAACCACTGGGGGTGCCAAAGCTCGACAATGATAGTCTGAACCCTTCTCAGAATGATCTAATCCAGAGAATCAAAACTACTCTTACTATCAGCCTCTTTGAAACGAACGCCCATCGACAAGCGGACCTCAACATAGCGCATATACACAGGTAAAATGGGAATGGACTTACAAATTGACTGTCCGATTGACAGTCAGTGTTTTTAAATCAATATTTTGTTTTTTGTTGGTCCATCCGGCCCCCGATGGTGGGGCCGGCGTCATCTTCTGTGACCCGTGCGTCGTCGCTTTTATTGCCAGCGTTGTCATATTCCTCACGGACTGTACCTCGCGGCCTCCAACCCTTCAGCGAAGACGAAAGATGAATAGTAAAGTGCTTTTTCAACTTCAACAATCAATTTAGATGAAAAATAAAAATAAAATTGCCCCACAACGAAAGGACGCGCACGAAGATACCACGGATTGGTGATAAGCTTGGATGGTGGATAGTCTCTCATTGCCGAAGCATAGAGGGATCGTCAGAAGGTTCTACCGGTCCGCAAGAGAAGTTGCGCTTTTGACTATTCTGGAAGTTTTTATGATTAAAATGGACACATTTTTCAATTAATATATCAAAATATAAAATTGTGGCCTTGAATGAAACATGTGGTTGGGTTCTGGATATTAGTTCTGTTAGCAATAACTACGACATTAATGTCTGTACGTGTTTTTATCGTACGCGTACGATAAAGCGCGTGCGTAAGTCGATCTCTCCAATGAAGAAAAGGCTTCCATGCAATGTGCCTGAGAATCCGTTGATACTCTAGTCAGCTTCCCACATGAAATTCCATGGCTTCCCATTTAAGGCCCTTCTCCATTTTTGAAACTTATGAGCCCAATGGCAGAAGATTTTTGAATACATGGAGATTGGAAGTCATTTCCTGCTGAATTACGGACGCTGAATTGACTCAGATGGGTTTTGGATCGGTTGCCGTGATGTATGTTCTCATAACACAGTAAACCATAAAATATTTCTTATCCCGCCGAATCTATATCAGAGGGAACTCAGTGGAGATGGAGAAAATGCAATGCACTGCAGAAGGCGCTGTGGAGATTCTGAAAAAAATATTCTTTTTATGCTTCAAGAAAGACACGGAAATCGTTCCATTGCATTTGATCACTTCTGTAAGGCCGGGTACACACGTTGAGGATTCCGGAGAGGATTCCGAAGAGGGATTCCTCTGAGAAAAACCTCTGAGGCGGCCGGAGCCGGACGGAGCATCCACACGTACGGGAAAACCAGGAGGCTTCGGCCAGAGGGTTCGACACGCGAGAGGCCTTTCGAGGAAAACTGTGAAAAAATTAACCAGGAGCTACGACCACTGTGACGATACTCGAGCGATACCTACAACCGATCACCTCATACACGTGAAGGAAGGGGTTCAATTCTGGGAACCGCAACCCCGGCCTCAGGTAGCAGGTAGCCAGGCCTTTCCAAAATTTGGAAAGGCCTGGCGGCCTGTTCGGTCCACCTCAACTGAAGGCCTCGACCCGTCCACATGATCCGTCGGCCGGAGAGGAATCGATCAACGAGGAATCCTCTCCGGAATCCTTTCCGCTTTGAAAATCAAAGGTAGAGCGCATGGCACTTCGTTTGTCCTAGTGTCAGCCATCACTTGTGCCAAGGCAGCAACAACAAGAGCATCTCACCTCGTGGGTGGACATGGCTGTTTTTGTTTATTTATGGTTTTTGTGATTTTTCGGTGAGGTTTTGAACGTTCGTGGTGTTGAACGCACAGTCTTGGTTTGCTCGGAGACCGTCGTATCTGATCTGTATCTCAAACTAAAACTTTTTAGCTCACTCCGAGATGGACGTCTCGACGACGGTCGATCCACTTAACAGGCTGCTGGAGGACGTCTGCAAGAAAATCAACCCTAAGAAATACTTGAGAGATCTTCTCGATCAAGGCGTTCGCCCGAAAGACGGTCGAAAGTTATTTTCTTACAGGTCAGTGATCGGAAATATCAACCTCATCAAGAACTGCTGCGGATCGTCCATTGTTAAAATCGGGAACACAACCGTTGTTTGTGGCATCAAACACGAAGTGACCAGCCCCTCGAAACGATTGCAGAACAAGGGTTTAATCGACATAAATTGTAAATTATCTGATCATTGCAACGTAAGTCTACCTCATAAGATCCGTGTGATTCAAGTGAAGCAATGCGTCAGTCTGCTGCAAAAATTATTCATTGGCTTGAAAGTGGTTGATCTGGAGTCTCTCTGCATCGCCAAAGGTGAGCTCGTGTGGTTGCTCAAAGCAAATATCGTCTGCCTTGACTATGACGGTGGTTTCTGGGATGCGGCGGCCCTGGCGTTGTTTTTGGCGTTTAAGTCCATGAAGCTCCCTTTAGTTGAGTACAGTGCAGAACACGAACGATTTATCCTACACGAGGACAAACAGGTCGACATTCCGATCGGTGATTTTCCTTTGTCGACGTCTTTCGGTGTTTTCTATGAGTTCGTTTTTGCTGACCCTTCGTTCGAAGAAGAACAGCTTTGTTCGTCATTTGTCGTCGTCATAGTTCAAGGCAACGCGATCAAAATGACTCAAAAACGTGGAGGAGCGTCAATTTCTGAAGAAAAACTTTTGGAGTGCGTCGAAGTTGCATGTTCTCGGTATAAAGTCATGAACGCCGTGATTCGGAGCATTCTGAACGAGACCAACTAACATGGGTGGATGATGCTCGTGTAAAAACCCTTGAGGCTCACAACCCGTGAAAAGCGACGGTGATCACGGTGACAAACTTCATCTGTGACAAGAATCGGATGAGTCTACAAACTCATTTTCGTCACGGAATTATAAGCGTCCATTTTTATAATTTAACTAAAATTGATGCGTCTTTTACTTTTACTGTTGCTAAGTAAGCTTATAGGTAAAATATCTTGTGAATAAGCCTATTCTCCATCTTGTCATTTAAAAATGGATTTTCTTAAAAAAATATATATAATTATATTTTTGTAATGTTTTAAGTACTTCTTGTAGACCTTATTGAAACATTGTGCTGGAGGCCACATCAAGAATGTAGGGATCAACAACACTTGATTTGGAGGTGCTTAATCAAGAGTATCGTATAGGGAATGAAAGCGTCTTAGGGAATTATACTCACCTACAAAGAAAAATTAACAGAAATTGGAGAGGTTCTTCGGTTTTCTAACATAACAAGGCCCAATTCTAAGTGTGTGGGGTATCATTTTCCACTAAATTCTGGACGCTGAATCCAATGAAAAGGGTCCCAGAACAATTGGCACCCACTAGAAGAGGTTACGGGTCAAAATGGCTATCTATTGTTTCTACTACCAAAATCGGCTGACGGCTAATTTTGATCTAGACACTTTGAAACGTCAAGAAAAAATGTTTGGGTCGAATCGGAGAGATTGACTTTTTTCATTAAAACATAGGTTAGGTATTCAAGGAATAATTAACCAAATAGACCCTCAACCCTTTTTCTAACAGTGCAATCAGATTTGAAAATTCATACGAAACCAGGGAGCTACGGCCATTTTACAATCGCTTGGAAAATATCCTGAAACTGAATACAAAAGGCCTGAAGATTTCACCTACAACTACTGTTACAACACGATATTGTTGCAAATTAGTTGCAGAGTCGATTCTCTTCAAATATTTTCAATTTGACGGGTACCTAATACCTGTTCCGAAAACTCCCAGCATTTTATAAAATTTCTCCTGGATTTTCTTGTCTCTTTGATTTTGTTTGAAAAAAAAGTTAGTTCATTATTCAGGAAAACCTCGCTTGTGTTGGAAGGCGCTTCTTCAAGGTTTCTAGAATGCAGGTACCAAATTTAAGAAACGAATAACTCAAAACGAAAATTAATGTACCCATTCTCTTAGTACCCTTCATGACCCATCAGGGGTGGCTTTAGAATTTTGGTGGCCCTAGGCGACACCTAATGTAGCATGGAGGCCCTTTGACATTCGCAAATCTCAATATATTTTCTTATATCCGAAGACTTCAGAAGCCGAGAGAATTATTCCACGCCCAGCGGAATTTTTGGACACTTATTGACTCATGCGCAAGTCTTGGCCCCGTTCCTACCCGCTTTCCAGGGACGCGCTATTTGATTGCATCTTCACATTAGCATTAGATTTACTTACAGGCTTATTGTAGATGGGGGCCAGGCGACTAAAGCCACCCCTGAACCCATTAACTTCTTCCGACGTGCAAAAATCGGTCCAGGGCTAGTCTACAACGATTCAGCGTCCATTACAAAAGTTTGTACAAAATTGACTCCTCGCGCTTAGTTTCATCAAAATCATAAGAACGAATTCATTCCCCATACCCGCCTCCGTTTGGTCTGGAAAGAACGAATAGAGCTTAGAAGAAACCACAAACCAAATTTCCAGATTAAAAAAAAAAAAAAAAAAAAAAAAAAAACGGACATTTTGGTTTGGAAATATTGATAGTATTTTGAAATGAACAAACAGAAAATTAGGTCCGTGGAGGATCATCTCCCTTGGTGAGGTTTCATCGATATGACTCATCCTATTCATGAAAAGGCTTAACTACATAGCACATAGTAAACTTGTCATGGAGTCATTCCCCCATTATCACAGTACTTTGCCTTCTTGCACATTACCTTTCACTTAACGGGGTTTCCAGGCCAGATTTAGATAGTTCGAGTGTCCTGATGAACATTCACGCAAAAGGTATGCCGATATTTCAATGTGAACGGAAAGGATTCAACAGTCAAAAGAAAACGCTGCGAATTATTCCATAATGGTTTATTATTTTAGGAAAATCTTGTTCGTTTAAAAATGCGTTTGACTTTTTTTTTTCTCTCAAAGTACTTTTATTTAAAACATCTTTCCTCATTTATCAACTTGAAAATAGGTAAATATTTATTTATCGTTTCAATATGAATCGTTTTTTAACTCCCGATGTCCATCCATGTAAAAAGTGAAGACGACTTTAGGAGACGATTAAAAAAAAAAAAAAAAAAATCAAAACTGTTCCAATAAAACCGCTTCAACGGAGGCAATGGATTAAGGAACAGAGCATTAATGAAAATGAATTATCAACGTATTTTTAATATGAAATTACAAGATTTTTGGGTACCTACGAATAAAGAAAGATCGTGGGTGACCTGAAATAAATCGTTTGCACTCTGATGTATAATAGTAATTGTATACATGATATCGGTGACAAACACTAATTTAGGAGATTTCTAAATTGAATAAATAATATATTTTTTAAAACCTTTAAAATGCTCAGAGATGTTGCACGTAGAATTTTTTTGGGCTTAGTTGTGCCTAACTCTTTTTCAACCCAATATTACCAAATGGAGGAAGAGGATACTGTTGAAATGTGTATTTTGAAAATTGGCTGTGTCGGCACATTGACTCGTTTGAAAAGGAATGGGACAAATTGACAAAATTTGGTCCATTGATATTCGTACGTTGAATGGTGACTCCCCCGCGAGTCATTATTTCGGTTTCTACATTGGATCTATTTCGTTCATTTTGACCGTTGGACTAGAAAATGGGTCCTGCACCATTCGGACGTTCACATGTGAAACCAGCAAACTTGCGGTGATCGGTGATTGTTTGCCATCCGCCAGTGGTTTCTCTATTGCGGAGATGATAACTATGAACGATAACTGAAAATTTGTCTTTCAACAACCAAAAAGTGAGTTCCTAATCAGCTTATGAGTTCTCACGCTGACACTCACCGAAGGGTTTGCCCTCCTATCTGTCAACCGCAACGTCCGTTTTCCAAAGCCTATATAGCACCAGTGCGAACACTGGTCACGTCACATCTTTCAGAGCATCAGCTGCGAAAAGAAGGTACGTTCGATCGAGTTCAATAATTGTCGTCCTCAAACATGATTTTGAATGGCCACAATAATATAACATTCAATTTGATTTTCCTCATCACTTTATTCTTTGTTTTATTCATTTCTTAACATTTAAAAACTGGGATTTATACAGATAATGTTGTTAAAATACTTCAACTTTCAAATCCAGAACATGAAATTACAATAAGTGTATATTCGCTTTTTGGTTCAATATTCTTATAATTCGTAACTACAAAAACAATTCGTTTATCCCCTAACTTTTTTATTCGACATGTCAGTCCTCTATCCGGGCAAAATACCCCCTCAAAATGCTCAGAAAAAATTTAAAATTTCGAGTTTGGGACCCCATTTGGGTCCTTGGTAACTGCCTAACTCATTTCCATTCCAATTTGCGATAATGTGGGCATTGTAAGGAGAAAAAGCACATCTGAACATGGTTTTTCGACTTATTGGGCTTAGACGTGTGGGGTATCATTTTCCATTACATTTTGGAGACCGAATCAATAAGGGGTCCCAAAACGGCCCAGCAAATGTGAGCACTTTATTCTTCAAAAAGTAAATTTTGAAAATTGGTAGAAAGAAAAAAAGTTTCCTATTTTTCTTCTAATAATAACTTTGTATTTACTTCTCTGACCTAAAAAGTAGGCTTTCCCACACGAGCAACATCTGTTCAGAATGATTAACCACTATGGAATAATTTGCAGCGCTTCTCTTTTGAAGTGATCGAAATGTATTCACGTTATATTTCAGACGTTGAATTGATTCAAGTCAGACAAAATTACTGAGTTCGAACCTTGTATGAGTATTGTCCTTCAGAAGTATTATGTTTGATTCACAGGTTAAAATGGCAAATGATCCGAAAAGAACGTTGCTGCTCATGTTCGAGCGCCCTTCGCAGCCCTTGTTTTATCCTCGGAAGCCCGGTGACTCCTCCAAAGATGTTGTTTTTGAAACCCCAGCCAGTTTTGCGGTAAGTCGTAGCTTGTTTTGAGTATCGAAAGTATATGAATCACTTATAAATAATAGCATCAGTTATTCTCATTGTGTGTGAATGTATACCTGCAGGGAACCAGGAAACTGATCAAAAATGAACGAGTGATTATTGTTGTGAAATAGTCACCCAATTTTTATAGTTTTTCCATGACAGGAAACCCTTTGAAAATCAAACTGTTTGCAATAGTTTTGCTTCTGCCTAATATTGGAAAAATTTCCGCCCAGGAGCCCAGGCTTAGTTGACTTTACCTACCATAAATTTCATCTCTCAGAAGCGGCCTCGTTTTATTCGTTTATTCTTCCCAAATGATCACTTTTACTGACACCTACTTCTTAAAAAACTGAAATAAATTTGTAAAATACAAAAAAATAAAAAATAAATAAAATTTGGATCTTAAAGGGTTTGTACATGGCAGCTTGAGTATAGTTGGAGCAGTTATTTTCAACAGGCAAATACTATAATTTAGGTGACATTTCTATGGATTTCACACCTACTCGAATTTTCTCCGAGAGCCAAATTAATCTCTTAATCGGTGATATAATTAATTTAGAGTGGATTTCATCACCCTAGGTTCCAATTCTCATGAGTTCGCTGATTACACGAAAATTATTGTTTGATCCTAGTATGTACTGACATCAATTGATCAGACGTTGAAAATACGTAAGACTAGCCGAAAAAAAACTCACAGTGACAAATTTATTCAGTGGATTTTACACATACACTTATAGTATTTGTATGCCAACGTCATATTTTCGACCAGGTTTTTTTTTACCCAGTTTCAACGATTTTCCAATGATCCTCTCAACTTATTGAACTATTATTTGTGAATTGTGTTTAAATTATTGTCTAAATTGTCATTTTCCTCGCGTCGTTTCAGCCGGTGGAGTACCGCCCCAATTTGCAGGATCTGCAAACAAGATTTGGTTCGGGAGATCAAGAAAAAATTTCCATCAGAGCCCCTTCTAGTTTGCCCAACATCAAACAAATTGAGAGGCTTGACAAGAGGGAGAATTTCACTCTTTTCATTCCCGAACACCGTGCAAAAGCAGCAAAACTTATCGAAATCTTCTTGGGTATGACAATTTGTTCCTATTCATTACTTTAAGTGCATTTACTTACTCGATTTCATAGGCTATGAACTAACACGAATCCCAAGAGTAGTGTTGTGAGTGCTCTACCATTTTAATTCCTAGTTTCGATAGAACTCGTATAATTTGTCTTTTCAAAATGTTGAGAATTATAGGAAAATAGTGAATAAAAGGCACCCGAACTCAATTTTCACTATGAATACCTTCATTGTTATTTAAAAAAAACATTAATCTGATGATTTTTTCTGACCTGTAAGATAATTTGTTTTTACTCAAAATATTATGTCTGCTACAATCACGAAATACAAATGGCCCAATGATCAGACGCCCAATAAGAACCGCTGTTCGTTTTTATACTACAAGATCGATTTCCCAACTGTAAACTATATAATTATCACATTTACTAGTGACTATCTTGTTTCATCTTGATCTAATTTTACGAAAAACAGTTTGTAGTTGGGAAATAGTGACTTTCTCTTAACATAAATGTAGCCTTTTAAAATTGATCTGAAATGAAAGAGAAGGGTGCGGAAGAAGGGGTGTACTACGCAATGTTCGTGTTTTTGGGAATACTTTGTTCACTCTTCTATCACCTGAATTCTCAAAACTGCCCCTTGTCGACAGGTGCCCGGGACATCAACGAATTCACCTCAATCGTGGCATACGTGAGAGACAACATAAACGCCGGTTTGTTCAATTACGCCCTTTCTGTCGCCATCATGCACCGAAACGACACCAAAGATTTGGGAAACCAAATTCCGTCACTCGTTGAAATCTTCCCGAACAAATTCGTCGGCTCCGAAGTGTTTCCGAAAATGTTGGCCGAGGCGAGCATCCGTGACGAGGGTGAACGGGTGAGTGGTTGATTCGAATTGATGTAGGACCACCAGAAGACGAGAATTTGAGGAATAGTGAAGGGTTAAGGTCGACAATATAAATAAAAATAATTGGGACTGACGATGGGACATCCAAATTTTTGGCAGGGGTTTCTGACTCTTGCAAAGAATCCAAGATGTTTTCTATTCCAATTTACTTGCAGATTCCAATCGAAATCCCTAGACAATACACGGCTTCTAACTTGGATATTGAACAACGACTGGCCTATTTTCGTGAAGATCTTGGTAAGTCTTACGAAACTGAACAATAAAATTGATCTTTTTTGATGCTCATCAACGAAACAAACAAAGTAGAGTTGATAACCAACGACTTTCTTCGCTTCAGCCTTCAGAATATATTAACTAAATTGTAAATCACTTTCATTTTAATGCAATATACTTGTACAAATTCCGGTTCCGCTACTTTCTTGTATTGCTATAGGAATCAACCTTCATCACTGGCATTGGCACTTGGTTTATCCCTTTTCGGGCCCCGAGCAAGTTGTCAATAAGGACAGGCGCGGTGAACTTTTTTACTACATGCACGAGCAAATCGTGGCAAGGTAGGCGAGCCATAAATGTTTCTACTTTGATTTTCTTGCTTTCAATTTATAATTAAGGAATTATTGACTACTGATTATTTTATCACTCGTTATTTTCAAGTCTATTCCAGATAGCTTCAATATTATCATAATGTTCCCCATACATTTTCGTTAATCTAAATTTTTTCCATTTCTTTAAGGTATAACTTTGAGAGGCTTTGCAACAATTTGGCTCGAGTGGAGAAATTCAACGACTTTAGGGAGCCGATTCCTCAAGGATATTTCCCCAAGCTGGACAGCCTCGTGGGGAATCGCAACTGGCCTCCTAGACTGGCCAACATCACCATTAGTGTACTCCTCAGCCTATAGCTTATTTTCAGATATTATTTATTAAAAAGGTAGATGGCAAAATAATTTTGTAATTTCTGTGCAAACAGGACGTTAACAGAAGAACTGACAATTTCAAATTCGAAATTCTGGACCTTGAACGGTGGAGGGACAAGCTGTACGAAGCGATTCATGCAGGATTCATCCTTGACGTAAGTTGTTACAGCTGAGTCCTATTTTAGCCTACCTTAATGGTGCCCAGAGAATACCCACTGTTCTTTGTACATAACCACCGCTCTCTCTGTCCCAAATCAATGACTCATGCTAGTGGGCTCAGACCTGTGATCCATGATGTTGAACCTCCCCCACTATCTTCCGAGATTTATGAAGAATATATTTTTTTCCCAAGCTATTTTATGAGAAAACATTTACGAATTCCCAGACGTGTATTTGGCAGCAAATTCACGAATAACATGAAGTTTTTTACGATCATCATTACTGTTATTAGGTAGGAAGCCGAAAAACTATTTCTCAGCGCTTTTTTCACTAACGTATTTAATGTTATCAGTGCTTGGTGGCTTGCCTGGGAGTACTTCATTTGCCTCTTTTGTATATTGCATAAGATAACTAATTGGTCTAAAATGGGCAGAATTTACAAGGGCTTTATAGACGAAAGTGTGGTAATAAGGGCAAAAGGGATGTTAGGATTTATGCTGGGATTTCTGCCAGATTAAATGGGTTTCTTATGAGGATCCAGCTGAGCGTCGGTCCATTAGCTTGAGTGATCAAACAAGAGTGGCCTTAGTAGGCCACTCACACTGACCTGAAAAAACTGCCCAAATGGCCCCAACCCAAGGCTAGGCGCCTTCCTCCACCAGTGTCCAGGTTAGCAGATGCCCCTGAACCCGCCATACCACACCACCACCATTGAACCATTTCGCCTAAAACATCGAATTCTTTATGAGTTTACATCAAAGATGAAACCACATAAACACCACGTCTCCACTGCTACATGGTCGCTCATGTTTCTTCGTTGCTGTTGTTTAAACTTTTGTGATCTCCTCCACACTACAGAAAAGGACAAATCGAAACGTGGATCTGACCGAAAGCACCGGAATAGACATTTTGGGAGATTTGATCGAAGCTTCCATCAAATCCCGAAATGGTACTCTCTACGGGGATCTCCACAATTTTGGCCACTTGGCCTTCGCCACCAGCCATGACCCGGACGGCCGCTATTTAGTAAGTGTCCGATGAAAATTAACTTCACAATTAAAGTTTTCTTGTTTTGATACTGATCAGATGAAAATTCAGGTTAATGTTTCACTCGTGTATTCGTCTCCTTCTAGGAACCCTTGGGCGTGATGGGAGATACAGCCACAGCTATGAGAGACCCCGTATTCTACAGGTGGCATTCCTTCATTGACGACATCTTCCAAGAACATAAAGCTACTCTGCCATCTTACACTCCCGACCGTGTAAGTTAATGTATCAGACGTTCGACTTCTTTGGAAGACCTCTTCTTGTATTCAGCTCTCTGGCTCTTGCGGAACCGATTAGGCTCGTTATTTTGTCAGGGGTTACCTACCACGTCGAATAGTGGCCTACAGCAATCAGTGATAAATTACTATCCCGTTGAGGATAATTGCATTTCAATATCATCTTGTAGTACCAAATTAACTGGCGATTGACTCATATGGGTGGACCTATTCGGGGTTGGAAAATGAACTCCCAGTCTAAGGACGAAAAGTCCTTAAAAGAAAGTTACACAGTAAAGAAATGAAACGGGGACAGAAAAACGTCTTTTTGCCCAACGAAACTTTCAGAAACAATTTAACATTTGCAAAGAACTATTCAAACGAGCAATCTCAAGGATGCCGCTCACTTCTCAAAATTCATGAACTCTTGTTAAAAAGAAGAACACGGCATGTAAGCATGTTTGTGACCAGGGCACATCGGGGTTAATGGACTGTATCCGAATTTCCAAAGGTGGCTTTTATTCCGTGTAAATACTTGTATGTCACAATCGCAATAGGCAGCGGTGTCCAAAACTCGACGAGCTAGTTCCCAATACTCAACTGAACACTGGAGAGGGCCCAGCGCTCCCTCCTTCGTACCCTAGCTTTTCCAGGAACCTCTCTCCCAACGCCCAACATTCTCCCCGCCTTGAAATTTCCAAATTTCAAAACAAAATCCAAAATGAAAATTTAACCAAAATACAGCATTTCAAGTAAGTAAACAATAATCCAAAATTTTGAAGAAAAAAAATTGAAAATACAATGAAATTATCCCTATAAGCACAAATTTATCTTCTTCATGACGTTCCCCGAAGATTCAAGGGTTGGCCTGGTTAGTTCCATCAGTTGTAGTGTCGTCTTCTTGGGTAGAGACAGTCAAAATTGGGCACAATTTGATCAATGGGCGTCTGGTGCTACGACCATCCTTGTAGACTATGGTCGCCACGCGAGTGATGTTGTCCTTTCCAGGGTGTAGAGCAGTCACTCTTGCCATTTTCCATTCCGTGGGTTTCAGGTTTTCTTCTTTGACAGCAACCAATGCTCCAACTGGGATGCCATCGTGTTGAATTTTCCATTTATTTCGCTGCTGGAGGGCGGACAGATATTCTTCGCTCCAGCGTCGCCAAAATTCTTGCATTGTTTGCTTTACTTTATCCCAGCGCCGAGTGAGTGAGCGCTGAATCAGATCAGGTTCAGGGGGTAGGTTTATGGGTTCACCGACAAGGAAGTGTGCAGGGGTTAGAGGAGTGGGATCAGAAGGATCATCTGAAAGTGGGGTTAAAGGTCTGGAATTTAGACATGCCTCAATACCGGTTAGTAGTGTATAAGCCTCCTCAAAAGTCATAATCATTTTATCCATTGTTCTCTCCAAATGAAATTTCACCGAGGCATCGCTAAAACCATGAAGTTCCCACCCAACCAAGTTATCAACCAAAGTCCGCCGAGGCACCTCCAAGTTGTGCATATCATGCAGTTGACTCCGAAAACCAATTTTTTGCCGAGTTCCGGTGGCAATTCTTCATCCCATGACAACGAATTTCGCCACAATTCCTGAAGATAAATTCGACCCATAATTAAAGCCGGGCCGAGTATTCCAATCGGTTCCCAGAAAGTATGTAAATCCGACAGAATTTTTCGTTTTGTAATAGCCGTGCAGTCGCGGTCATGTACTTTGATTATTAACAACGTCCGTCATCAAATTAATGCAATAGTGTTGATCCATGCCCGTTTTCAAGTCATTCATCAATTCCGTTGAATTTGAGCACCATTTCCGTAGTTCCATACCCCGCCTTTTGAATAGGGCTTCCATCCGCGTTTGTTTGTACCGTAGTTCCTCAATTGTGTCGAAGTGAGATTTAATTCCGGGTTTGCCACAAATTTCTTTTCCAAATGGAAGAATCGCCGCCTTGGTACCGCCAAATGAGTTTCCGAGAAGTTCCGGGGATTGTTTATACAGCAATGAAACCATGAACCGTCCGTCCGAATGAATTTTTGTGTTGGCCAGGAAATGCCTTTCGCACTCCTGATTTTCCGTAATCCGCCTTTTTGTTTTAGTTTTGTTGACAGAATTTTGTTTTTCCGATGGTACCTCCAAATCGCCGAAATTCGCAGTTGTGAAGAAACAAGCACGCTTGTTACATTCGTTGAAATAGTTATCTATCTTCTGAATCGAAATTTCACCGCAGATCACCCAGCCGAGAGCCGTTTTATGCAAATATTGTTCCGTGGTGTTGCTAATCGGGTGAAACTGGGTTTGACGCAAAATGTCGAAAAATATCCCGACTCCCAAAATTCCGTCGATTTTTCGATTGCAGTCATGGAATGCTGAGTCTGCCAATTCGTGCCGAATGTGAGTCGGAATTTTCCAAGCATTTCGGGGCACTGGTTGGCCGAGCAAACAACCGTGTGTTATCTCCGGCATCACATAAAAATTGGTCCTTGTCGAATATTCTGTCACCGCCGAGTGGAACTTTGCTTTGATAAAACCCAACGTTTTAGTTTGTGCGTTACCGATTCCGAAAACATTAATTTCGTCTCTCTTCAGTTCCAAGGAAAGACGATCCGCAAATTCCTTAGTGACAAAATTCAGTTCCGAAGCTGAATCCAACAGGAACCTTCTGAACAACCGGCTGGTTGTTTACATTCTCAACCCTCACCACGCACGTGGGAAAAACCACAGTTGAAATGTTCCTGGAACTTGAATTTGCAACGCAGGTAGTTGAGCTTTTACCAGTTGAGTTTTTATCTTGGGAATCTTGGGAGGGGTGTTTGAGGGCCTTGAGCTGGGTGAACAGTCCCTGCGAAGGTTCTCCGAAAACGAAAAACGGGAAAACGAGAGTTCATCGCCCGCAACCGGATTGGGTTTCCTGTGACCTGGACGAATTTGATGCACTCCCCGCCGTGCCAATGTTCCCATTTCCATAAGCATTATTTTTCGAACACAATAAATAATTATGTGACCCAATTGTACATTTTGAACATTTTCGTCCCGAACAATCCCGCGCCCGATGGCCGAACCCCAAACATTGCCAACAACAGGAAATCTTCCATACCAATTCTCGTCGACCATTGATGGAATTGCTCAAAAACACTTGGCATCGGAAAACCGGGTGCCAATCCGAACCACAAATTTTACAGTTTTTTGATTTTCCTGTGGAAGCAGCCAAGGTCGTGGTAGCCCGGTTCGTAATTTTCCCATTAGTTCCAGATTTTTTAGCGTCCGTACATTTATTTTCATACGCCTCCAAGTAGTTGTATTGTTGTACAATGAATTCATCCAATGCATCGTAAGAAGGCATGGTTCGTGAAGCCGCCGTATTCTTTTCCCAAGTTTTGAGCGTCCGATTATCCAATTTTGATGCAAGCAAATATGTCACAAAAACATTATTTTCCAAATTTTCCACTCCAATTTCTTGAGTGAATTGATATTTTTCACGACGCTGTTGTGAAGCTCGCGAAGCCCCTTAGCCGATTGTAATTCCAATTACTTCAAATCAAATAGATTTCCGAGATGAGTTTCCGTTAGTTTTTTGTCATTTTTGTAAAAATCAACCAATTTTTGCCACGCAAATCCGTAATTATCTTCAGTCACCTCAATGTCGTCGATCAAATTAGCAGCTTCGCCCTCCAATAGAGAAATCAAATAATGAAATTTCCGCAAATCACTTCCACCCTTGGGATTTTCATGAATAACCACCCGGTAATTTTCGTAGAATTTTAGCCAATTTTCGGAACGATCGTCAAATGTTGCTCAAGCACAGACTGTGTATGCGTTTTTTGAACTACTCTGAAGCTCTCTGAAACACAACACCCCTATTAGAAAACGCTTGTGTACAGCAAGTCAGTCAGACATTTTATGTCTTTTTTTCATTACGCAATTTTCTGTTTGCGGGAAACGGCTCAAAATATGAACATTGTTTTGTTATCGTTGGGTTTGTAGCAATATGTGCGTACATTGTGCTGATACCAATTTTTCGTTCCAGTTGACCTTTCCGGGCATCAGCATCACCAAAGTTGAACTGCTCACCAAAGGATCGCCCCCCAATCAGATGCACACCAAATGGCAAAAAAGTGTCGTCAACATGGAGCGTGGTTTGGACTTCTACCCAAGAGGAGCGATTCTCGCCAAATTCACTCACCTCCAGCACGACCCCTTCCAGATGAAAATCACCGTGAGTGCTGATTGAATCTGTACATCCGAGGAGGGAAGCGTTCAATTTGACGACAATCGATTCAAATTTACCGTTTTCAGGTCAACAATACCGGTGAGGCCAAAACGGGAACTGTCAGGATATTCCTCAGCCCGAAGTTCGACGAGAGGGGCGCACCATGGAACTTCAACGAGCACAGACTCATGTTCATAGAACTGGACAAATTCCTTGTACCTCGTGAGTGACTGTTTTATTTTCGTCTCACCATAGCTTTAAATTCATCCAACTTATCGAGCTAGTAAGATAGGCACGGGTTGCGTGAAGTCGTGGCAACTGACGCAGGAAAATGGCTTAAAACAAGTTGTTGCCATGATGATGGCAATTCTTCCTTCATCAAGGGGTCCAAGATTGGCACCTACACAGCACGGATTATCAATCGAATTGATTTATAAAACTATTTTGTGACAACCTTTTCTGATATTTTTTGAAAAAATTGTAACAAATTACGTTATCAGTTACGTTAATAAATTTAGCTTCGTGGAAGCTCCGACGAAGCGTTTTATTGCACTTGACTTTACTTCGGTGTCCATAAATCAGAACCCCTCCAGCTGTTTTAATTGGCTATTTTACTTTTGTTACAATAGTGAAGAAGGGCAACACGACTCTGGACAGGCAGTCCACCCAGTCCAGCGTGACAATCCCGTTTGAACGGGTCTTCAGACCACTGGGATCAGAGGCAAGACCAGAAACTGGAAATGCTGCCGCGGCTTTCAATTTCTGCGGATGCGGTTGGCCTCAGCACATGCTCATACCCAAGGGCGTCGAGGGGCAAGGCCTCCCGTGTCAGTTGTTCGTGATGATCTCCAACTACGCGGACGACAAGGTGAGTAGAACGGTTTGAAAAGGCCGTAATTTCGCTCCATCGTGACCAGGCAACCCCGTCTATCCAAGAATGTTTAGGTTCGAACTCTTTCCTTGTGTTATTCTGACGACATTATTGGTGCCAGGTCGATCAACCTTCCGTCCCCCGCCCCTGCTCTGACGCTGCCAGCTACTGCGGCATACGTGACGGAAAGTACCCCGACAGGAAGTCCATGGGCTACCCCTTCGACCGTCGAGCTAGCACCGACGTCGACCGCCTGGAGGACTTTCTGACGCCAAACATGTTCGTCCTCGACGTCAACATCGTCCATCACAACACGGTGACGGACGTGTCGAGCCAACAGATGCAGCAGCTTCAGACCCGCGGAGGGCAGACGCGTCCTTCCGGGTCAGGTGGGAGACCCTGGAGGAACTAATTATCGTGACAGCCGCCTATTCCAGCTTTTGGTGAGCGCGTCTTAATTTACAGGTTTCAGAATGTCTTCCAAAACACCCTTTCCTTGCAATAGTCATTTTTGGAGCAATTCAATCACTTTTTGAGTCACTGGATTTCAGAAATTCAATAATGAAGAAGAGACCAACTTTTACCAACTTTCATTTCCAGAATTAGAACCTCTATTTTCTAAAGGCTTTCCAAGTTGAATTGAGAATTTTTCAAACCAATTTGAGAATTTTCCCATTTAAAGAACTTCCACTACTAAAAAGAAAAAAAAATGAAGTGTTCGAAACCACACTGAGAAGTTTTTAAGGCATTCAAGACTCTCATTGGAAATAAAATAACTGAAACAAAATGAAGGAATACCGTTTTAAACAAATTGATATTAATTATTAAATTTTAATAATTTAATAAAATTCATATGAATTTGTTTTTAAAATGATAGTATTCTTTATTTTTGTTTCAGTAATTTTATTTCAAATAAAAGAAATTGTCTTAAAAACGTGTCCATTCGGTTTTAAAAACTCCCTCTTTCTTTGTTACAGTGATTGTGTTCTCAAATTGATTTGAAAATTGTTCAACTTGGTTTGGGAAATTCTCAATTGAACTTGGGAGAGCTATATTACAGATTCGGTTTTTTTGTAAGAATGTACACATAATACCCCTCAATCAATTTATTAGAAGATAGCGCGCCAGCCGCTCAACGAGCTAAGAAAAGTTTAGTTTTCTTTTTTTCTCAAAAATAATAAATTTCATATTCAATATCAATCATCAATCATTCATTATCCAATAAATTTAATGTCTCCAAAATTTCGAAAAATTTAAATTAATCCCTCTTATTGACACACATTTTACCCGTTTTTAAACTGCTGGCTCACTACAGGCCTAAATAGAATTCTTATCACAAATAAAGGCGCGCAATATCTGGCAAGATAGGCGGGTAATCCGATATTCTAATTACAATGTGCGATAATCGAATAGTTCTCCTTCCAGCAGGAAGAACAACTGTTGGTTTCGAATTGACATATGCTTTCAACAATGTACTCTTTACCTATATATCATTCTGCCATATAAGGCTATAATTATTATATCTGTTAGAAATATATTGAAAAATCAATTAAAATAAAACTGTATGAATCATGAATATCACGAATTCACTTGACTTCACCTTCTTCTTGTAAAATTTGGAAGCAACAGGTTGATTGATGTTACAGAAATCACATTCTTTGCTGAAGAGGACGTTTGAATTGATGAACTAATTGAGGCCTCCCTCTAGGGAAAATAGTTACATTGGGATGTAGGGTTATAATGTTTTTTATTATTTTAGTTGGAGCTCAACATGAGGTTCTATGGAGACGGGCATCATTCAAAATATAAAAACGCTGCAAATTCTTACACAGAGGTTGGTTATTCCTTGGACCAGGCGCATGGAGACTCACTTCTTCAACATGGGGAAAACAGTGGGTGAGGCGAGTCCCAAACCCATTCCAATCGATTCGAAATCTAGTGGAAAATGAAAACCCACACGCCTAGGTGCCAGAAATCTCGAAAACATATTCAAAATGGGTAGACAGATACCCATAACTTCTGGTGGGTGCTAATCATTCTGGGACCCATTTCTTTGGATTCAGCGTCCAAAATTACTTGACACTCCTGAATTGCCACAAACCTCAAAAATCCATTTTTCGAAAAACACATTTTGACCCCTACCCCGCCCAAATTTGGTCCGATCGGACTGAAAAGTTTCGAGGACAAATTAGAACCGGAAATTTGGGACCCCTGATCAAAATTTCAGATTATTAGCAAATTTTCTACTACCAAAGTCGGCAAGGACGGCGTACGGACATTTGACTTTTTTGATGTAGACTCTAGAAATGTCCAGAAAAAATTTTTGGGCCAAATCGGAAAGATTGACTTTTGGCGTGAAAACATAGGTTGAATATTCAAGGAATAACCAACCAAAATGTATAAGCTAATTTCCCAATGGATGATATATTTGTCTTACCATCATCTGAAGCCAGTGTAGTTGCTGAAATCTTCCAAGTCACTTTCCATGACTCTTTCAACAGGAGAAACTAACCTCATAATAGCTACTGGTGGCAAAACAACGTGGATCTAACAGATAAAAAATAACTTCATCCGGCTCTCTCTTTGGAAGAGCACCTTAGCTCAGTGATCAGTTGAGGGAGATCGAAATTTGCGACTCAGAGGGAAATGCATTTGCACCGATCACCGTTAACTTAGTGGTATTAACCGTCATGTAATACTGTTTAGCAGTTTTGTCGCTCACTGATAAGACGAGCTATTCTACGATAAAATACTAGTGTTGAGTTCTCTGCTTTGAGGCTCAAAACGATCGGTATTCCGCTCACTGACTCCAGGGGTCAGATCTGTTGCAGTTGAAGATTGTTCTACAAACGTGAGATAAGCCCTCCCAGTCTACAAGCAAAAAAGTGTACCTAATCAATTTGTCTTAATTATCTGACGAGGTAAATATTGGATAGGGCTGTTCATTACCTTCCAATTAACTATAATTTCAAATAGCGATGATTTCTCAACACATCTCAATCTAATTATATTATGCAGAGAAATGAGATACCCCTTAATTAATTATAGATCTGTCAGGGGCGTCTGAGAAGTGGCATAGGAGTTGACATTCGTCCATCTTTCTACATTCATGGGCTACTGGGAAACAACCATGATTTTTCCTGTCAAAAGGTAATGAATTAATCGAATGAATACTACATATTTTCAAAGATAAAAATTCTCTTTAATATCAAATATTTACAATATAGACAAAAAAAAAAGAAAGAAAAAACATTAAAATATAACAAGCTCCTTAATTCTTCTTCATACAGCCTCTTACAAGAAATTTGTTACCTTCAGAAAATGAAATACAATGACCCTTTCCACAACTTGCTTACCTCGTTATAGAAAAGGAGGGGGAACATAAGGGAAACATTTCTAGCCAATTCGAGAGTGCCATAAAAATATTGAAAAAAAGAAGAAATAATATGACAACTTTTGAGTGTACAGACCATACAAAGCTCCTTCCGAGCGAGCACTCTCGACGGCCCAACAAAACGACACAAATGCGATTTAAAATCCGCAAATCGATAAAATAATTGATTCCCGTGCTTTGCAACACCTAATTGTTTTTCTTTTTACAGTCTCAGAAGAGGGAGATTTATGATCGTAACGTAAAATATCTTAAATCGTGAATTAAAAACAAAATAAAACTCAAGTCTTGACAAAGTTGCTTAGATAAACAAAATCAAATTGACTATTTCTTGCGTCAAATAGCATACATTTAACCTGACACAATTTCGTCAAATGACGCATTTTTCCTAATGTTGACAATATGTTCTCTTTTTGATCAGTATAGGCACAGTGGCACTTTACCAGGCGTTTTTCCATTAAAAAGTTATCTCTTTTTTGGAAAAAGGGGAATGTCCGCTATGGTAACCATTTAAAAAAAAAAAAAAGATGATAGATTTGATGATATAGGATTGTTCTATAGTGGTGGCGAAAGAAGTTTAAAATTTCAGATTTTACTGTGGCGAATGGAGTCGGAAAAAAAAGTTTGAATTCCAAATAGATTGATGATGTGAAAGTATTTTCGGCAGTATGCACGGACGCATTTCAGATTTTGGCAGTGACATGAAATTGCAACAGGGCAACGCCATGACGGTTGTATTACTATTAGAGAAATCAATACGGCGACGTAGTTCCACCACGAATTCCTTTTTTCGCCTATATTATTAAGCTATTATTTAATAATTTATTCTTCTCACAAAATAGGGGTTTCTTTTATCTTGCTAGAAACCTCATTCCGGAGGCTTCCAGGATGAGAGGTTAGTGTAATCGAACTTGGTTCTTGGAGGGAGACGAAAAATCATTTTGAACGCGCAGGCGAAAGGATTTGAGAAGACCCGATATACAAGCCTGACTAGATCCTTACAAACAATAGATAATATTTCTGTGTTATGGAAAAAGAAAAATTGAGAAATTAAAGAACAATGAAATTCATTTTAACGGTTCGTTCCGTCTTCATAGATAAAACTCAACTGTTCGACTGGAAGAATCAACTTGACGAAACAAACAAGGCGAGTGAAGACAAAACAGCTAACAAACGAGGAAAAACAACATAATGTACAACTAGAGGATCTTTTGCATGGACGTGGGTACCTAAAGGGACCCTACAATTACGCATACATGGTTCAAGAAGTAGGTAATGCGAAGAAAATAAGAGGCACTTTGGTTCGACGTTCGGTGAACGACATTTTGTATCTCGATGGTCGATAATTCAAGAGTTTACAGAAGAGAACGAAATCGCCAAAAACACCGAACGGGTTTGAGGTGACCGTTCTATGAGGAAAAGACACCGTAGGGGAAGATGGTAGGGAGTAGGACAGGTTAAAATAAATTATGGAAATAAATAACGAAAATATAAGTTATATTCTTATATGAAGGAAGGGGTTGAATAGGAGGAAGGGGCAGGGAGTGAAAAAAGAGGACGCGTTTCTTTCTCTTAAATATTTTGTACACTAGTGACTCAGTCGATGACCACATAAGGCAGTATGTGGAGGGGGGCGCCATTGGACGTGGTGGTGTACACTTCGTGCCATTCGCGGAATACGCGTTCCCCTCCCGGCTCCAGCTCTTCGTAATTACCTATCGAGGAAAAGAACAGTTGGGTGAGAGAGCATGAGAAAAATGTTGAAAAAGCGAAAATTTGACATTTAATGTTATGGTTTGACTCGTAATGATATGAGTCAGTGCAACGATGAGAACGAAAGAGAAATGAGAAATTAAAAATTGGTCACACGATCATGGTTATGGTCTAAATACATTGCCCTAGGTTAGGAGAATATATTTCTGTCCAGCAATGAATGGTTGCTAATCTGATTCGGCGTCGTTTACATAAAGCGATGAGAATGGTCGTTGGAGCCGTAACACACGCCTTTGCTCATTGGCAGTGAACGGAGGGGGGAGAGACTTTTATGGGTGATTGGGGCCAGAAACGAACTTCCAGGACCTAAACAGGTATATATGTAGAAGAGTTTTCAAAATGAAAACTTGAGAATTTCTTACTCCCTCGCTAAAGACAGTTGAGGCACTGATAGCCAGATGGACCATCCCACAAACTTTTCGAAAATGAGTTTTTTTTCACACAAATGGTCCACAGTCCCATCTAACAAAATCTATTGGAATCAGACTCGTTCCTTAAAGTGTTCACGAGATAGCAGCAATTTCCAGATGATCCAATTTCGATTCCACTTGAGCAATTTATAAAAAAAAGTTTCCTAGTTAATTTTACATCGATCTAGGTTGTATTTTAAATAGATATTTTAAGAACATGTTTTCCAATGATTTCTAACAATTTTTTGGCTGTCAACCTGGACCATTTATGGCGATAAGCAGGAGTGGATTGAAATTGCAACAACGGCAGAGTGGAACAGCCCACAAAAAATCGCTGTGTTCTGGCAATGAGGGGCTAAAAGGTCCTTGTGGTTCATAGGTACCTTATTCTTGACTGAATGCGTTGATTTTTTCATTAAACAGCCGATAAAAACCTTTAATATTAAGCATGTGAAAATCGGCCAAAATTTCAAATGCGATTTTCTCCATTCAACACCTGACTGGGATGGTCCACTCTGGCTATGAGCTCCACAATTTATTGGAAGATGTATTCCCTTGAGCAAAGCTATTTTGAGGAAAACATTTTCCAGGTAAATAACCAAAAAACCCTGCAAATTATTACACACGGGTTGGTTATTCCTCGAATGGGGGAAACAGTGGATGTGGCGGGTCCCGGACCCATTCCAATCGATTCAGGGTCCAAAATTTAGTGGAAAATGATATCCCACACGCCATTCATTCTAGTCTAGATTAAACCGTGGCGCAAGTGGCTAGCGCGTTCGGCAGTAACCGGAAGGTTCTTGGTTCGAGCCCAGGTGGGAGCGAATATTTTTGTTTTCTGATTTAGTTTTTTTTTACCCATAAATTGAACAATAAATTGACCAATTACTTCTTCCAGTGGGTGCCAATCGTTCTGGGACCAATTTCATTGGATTCAGCGTCCAAAATTTAGTGGAAAATGATACCCTACTCGCCTAGATCGCCCAAAATCTCGAAAAATCCATTTTTCAAAAAACACATTTTGACCCCTACCCCGCCCAAATTTGGTCCGATCGGGCTGAAAAGTTTCGAGGACCCGTCTCGGCCGGGAACAGACCCCTGACCCAAATTTCAGATTTTTAGAAAATTTTCTACTACCGAAAACGGCGCGGACAATGGACGGAGGACGGCTTTTATTCAAGGAATAACCAACCAAAACGGAGACCAAAAAACAAAAGTTCATGTAACGAAAATGAAACCGCTTTAGAAGCTTCCGTATTGTTTAACGCAATTCTTATTGGGAAATCATAGAGATTTAGCATGAAACATGACTCTGCGGGGATTTACTTGCCTGAAAACGACAATCAATCGGAAAAATAGCCGTTGAACACAATAAAGGTTCGTCAAGGAATTAGTTTTAGACAAAGCTTACCATTAACACCTTCCCAATGCTCGCCGAGAACTCGGTCGACGTCCGCGTCGTTAACGACCGTTTTGGGAGGCGGAACGTTGCCGTCGACGTCATCGCCCCAGTTGATACCGTCGACGTCAAGCGGAGGTAGACGGGCGAGAATTTCCTCGGAGGTTTGAAACGACGGCTTGACCTCGGCGGAGGCGGCGACGGCGGGCGTTTTGTCTTTCTTCTCTTTCTTCAATTTGGGAGGCGGTTCGGGGCCTTTGACGCCACTGGCGCCCGTTTCATCGTCGGAACGCCCCTCGACGTCGACGACGGTATCTTCGTCGTTCTCGGATTGGGACCTGTCGTGCGGAAGAACATAGTTAGCGGGAAAATTCGGTCAAATTATTACATACTATTTAACTGAAAACAGAATTCAAACAAGCATTCAGCCCCTGGGACACGCGAATGGAATGGACTAAACGAGAAGAAAACCCGCGCTCTTCTCGATAAGACCAGATGTTCAATGATGAACAGGTCGGGATTTTTCTCAATACAATATTATCAGGCCGACTTTGGGGACTGCAATGGGACCCGTTGTCAGAAAACCTGCCGAGGGTTCTAAGGGAGATTGCTGAAGATGGGGGCTCCACGGCGGATCCGGAACGTTGCCAAAATCTAATTTTGCGATCTGTTCGAAGTTATTATAGAATTTTTGATGGATCAGAGTTGCCTGGAGATCTCGAACTACTTGAAATACGCAGGTTCACTTCATGCTTGCGGCTTTAGGTCATCATTGAACTGAAATTTCTACCTCGGAATCAGCAGAATTGCCGATAGCAATCCGGGGGGATGTAAAATGCAAACTATGGAACGAAAATGAGGTAGGAGAGGAAGGTCGTCTAGGGACGGTGAAACAGCGGAAGTTTCTCCTTAAGAATAGCACTGAAGTGGCACTTGACATACCTGAGAAACCGGACTATGTGTTCAGACTTGTTGAGAGCGACGTCCTCTGACGGGAAGACACAGTTTTCGCTGGATTTCGATTGAAGTCCAGCGAGAAGCTCTTGAGTCGTTTTGACTTTGTGCAACCGAGCGATCGACGCGATTTTCTCTTTGACGATGTCGCTTCCGCCTTTCTTCTTCTTCGTCCTGTCTTTTGGCGCCTTCTTCCGATTCTTCGTTTTACTCGGGGTCGGAGGAGCCGCCGGAGTGACGGAGACGATTTCGCAGTCGGAGCCGACGGAATCGTAGTGGTCGCCGTTCACTCGGGGTTCGATGGGCGGTTGGTCACTTGGTTCGGGAACCTGCGAACACCAACAGTGAGAAATCAAGTCACACCAACTATAATCGAAACGGATGCACTTCATAAAGCATCAATCCGTGGACCCCCAAGTCTTGCTATCAGTCATATAAAATGAAAACTCCGTAAACAGAAAAATATTTTTAGTTAATGAATGTGTGATCTATTATTGTAGTTTTCAGCCGATTTCCCGGCTTTGCCCGCAAATTCTTCTTTCACACGGGTCCCGGACCCATTCCAACCGATTCAGGGTCCAAAATTTAGTGGAAAATGATACCCCACACGCCAAGGTACCAGACAGTTCGAAATGGGCAGATAGGTACCCATTTTGACCCATAACCTCATCCAGAGGGCGCCAATCGTTCCGGGATTCATTTGATTGGATTCAGCGTCCAAAATTTAGTGGAAAATGTCACACGCCTAGGTTTAATTTTAACCCCTACCCCACCCGAATTTGGTCAGATCAGGTTGAAAAGTATCGAGGACCAACTTGAGCCGGGGATTCGCGACCCCTGACCAAAATTTCAGATTTTTAGAAATTTTTCTACTATCAAAGTTGGCCAATTATGATCTACGCACCTTGAAACGTCCAGAAAAAAATGTTTGGGGGCGAATCGGAGAGATTGACTTTTTGCATGAAAACATTCAAGGAATAACCAACCAAAAACTGTATATTCATGATAAATTTACAACAGGATTTTGAGGTTCCTGCACTATCCCTATAATCCTTTCCAACTGGATTACCATGGGCGCCTTGACATCCATACTTTCAAAATTAGCCCCCTCGAGAGCCAAACTTAATAATTGCCCCAAAATTATCATCAAAACTCATAAATTAAAGGACAGGAACAGTTAAAAGACTTACAGGCGATGGCTGTTCACTTCTAGACTTTTTGTTCGGAGGAAGCTCGGGGGACGTGGATTTGGACTTGCTCGAACCATCTTCTTTCCGCAGTCTCTTATTGGATGCGTGGGTTCGCGGTACGGCATCCAATCTAGAATCAGAAATCCCGTTGAAGGAGCATAAAAAGAAAAATCTCTGCAGCATGTGGAACTTTGAACTGCTCAACGCGTTATGAATGAAGAAAGTATCGCGAGATATCATCTCTTCAATCAGCTACTCATCAACGTAAAGACTGCCTTGAAACTAAGCTCAGTCCACAAACCCGTAACTCTTACAATAAGCTGCTGCAATAAATAAAAAAAACCAGTAGAATCCGATTATCACCAATAAACGAACAAACTGGGTTATGTTCTAGATTGAAATGAACTAATTAATTGAATTAATTAGTCTCATTGAACTCGGTAACACTCCTGGAATGAAATAGTACGAGTGTTATCAAGAAACGCCTTCACATATTACTATCTGATTGAAATTTCGGCTGTCATCGAAAAAAAGCGAAAAGCAAAATAAAAGTGACAGGAACTTTCGCTCTAAGGAGATAATTCCAAATGGTGTGCATACCGTGACGTGGACAGCGCAGGGCTGACGTTGCTCTTCTCGCTGGCCGGGAGGGACACTGCAGGGGGAGATGGGGTTCGAGCGGAGAGCGCCTCCCCCAGGCCCCGGACCACTCGTCGACGACGACGCTGGCGTCAGAGGTTGACGACGGAATGTCGCCGCAGGAGTAGTCGGAGGCACCCCGTTCTGAGCAGCGGTCTCCACGTGCTGAGCGGCAACAGCTGCAGCTGCTGTCGATTTTCATAAAATAACTCAAAATGTAACATGTGACGTTTACACAGATAACAATCGAGAAAGCCAGAATCAGTATTTTTTTTAATTATTATTTTTTTTAATGTTAAATTTTGGGGCTGCTTACGCCGTAAACATGCTTAGAAGTCAATTGAATCTTACTGACATGGCATGCAGCCTCTTGGGAGGAGAGAAGACATATTGCTATCTAATAAACATGAAAAGTACCTACAATTGTATGATAAACTATTCCAGTTAGACGACAATAATCTATATCTAAAATGAAAGTAATAGGATGCCTACATTGCACCAACGAAGAGGACAGCGCTCAACACACATTCTTCGAATGCGAGAGGTGGGAGAGAGAGCGATGGCAGATTGCAAGGGAGCTAGAAATGACCAGCCCTCCCACCCCCGAGGATATGATGACCAGGATGCTCGAAAGCCAGTCAAAGTGGAATGCCGTGACAGGGTACATCCAGAACATCCTGGAAGGCAAGCTCGTCGAGGAAAGGGCCCGGCAACGGGAACTTCAGGCAAACGGGACCAGCTAGCAGGCAGAAATCGGAACCCAGCCTGAAGTAATGTGTCAAACAGTTCCGGGCTGGGCCCCAACGTGGGAAAAGGGGGTGAGGTTTTTAGTGGGTAAAAATCGCCACATACCCATAAAATTTTCCTCACCTTCCTCCGAAAAAAAAAAAAAAAAAAAAAGTAATACATACTTCAATACAAACCAAGCAAGGAAAACCAAAAACAACATAATTTTCTCCTATTGCACATGTAAACCTGCACCCTACAACAATTTACAATTAAACCTGTGTTTGTAGATACTGGCTAAATGAAGGATACAACCATCAGCGTTTCCCCTACCATCCTTCCCAGATAAGTGCTAGTGAAATTCAACCGTTTCATCAATATAGATTTGACAAGTCAGAACACATGGAAGATCGATTCAATCCTACCACGAGTACAGAGCGACAAAGTTTCCGCTGAACGACCTCGCAACCTTCCATTTGCACCCACGCTTTCAACGGATGCTCATGTCATAATCTTAGTCTCACTGAAATCCGTGTTTCTGAGTAAAAATAGAATTCGGAGCTGATGAAGCTGAAGTCCAATGTACAATACAGCGGCCATGTTGGTAGAATTGACACACTGGCCACCGATGATACACCAACTTGGTCTATACACCATTGACCATATATGCTTACAAGTAATGATGAATCAAAATGCACTCTTCCCCTCCCAAAAAATAATAGGTTGAAGGAAGCTGAGAGTACCGACAATGCTTATCAAAAGCCTCAGGTTCACAACTACACCACATCAGTTCTAGATATAGTCTTCATGTCTTAGCAAGCTGGGATGAAAACTGGCAGACCGCTTGGCCGAGTCATGTTCGAACCACTTTTGATGTTAGCCCACCCTGCCGACTTGAATCGATCTTTCCTTTTTCTGTTAGCGGTCTGGGCCCACGGTGATGAGTCACATTAAGGACATTTCAGATCCAGAACTAGTCAAAACAGCCCCCAAAAGAGTTGCCCAGATTGGGAAAAACTGGTCAGAGAAATACTGAAGCAAAAAAGCACCACCAGACAAGAAACTAAGCTCACCTTCCGCTTGAGGCAAGATCAAGTCACGCCAAACGCCGTACCAGATCTTTGGCCCTTTTGGCAAGAGATTCATTGGTTGTTTTACGTCGAAGTTCATTGATGTCTCTACCCAATCTCGTAGTCTGAAATATAAATTCAATAAACAGAGCAATAAGCGATGCGAAACAAGTAAAAATGGGAAACTTCCGTAAAAGAACTTCTGAAATACCCATGAGAATGAAGGCAACCGTATCGTTTTTTTGTCATTCAACGTCGATTTTTTTCGCGATACCAATATAAATCTACTAGTAGAAAGCAGATAAAATTGAGTTTTTACATTTCGCTAGGACCCAGTGCTTCTTTAAGAAAATTTGCAGGAACTCGATTTCTGCTTAATGTCTTGTCTGATCTTTGACCTGCTATTGCGGTGCTCATTAGGTTTTGACTGGGTGAGTCCGCTAGGCATAAAGGAAAACTAACGCAGAATCCGAAAATATGCTTATAAGTTGAAAGGAGAAGTGTTAAACTGATGTTTCATGGAAAGCGGGGTACTTTTCTAGAAAAGTAGGTTCACTCAATTAATTTGTACATACCAACCTTGAATATTGGTTGCAACATTTCAGAATTTCAGGGGCAGATTTCATCAAATTTATAATCCAAGTTTGCATCACAGGGGCTTTCCAACAAATAATGCTTGTTTACACAATAAAGAATAGATGAACAGAACCAATAAAGGATCAAAGCGGCTCCCCACCTCGAGGGCTTCTTTTGTGATGGGTGTCCTTTCCAAGATGGTAATGATTTCCAGTACTGTGTCCATATCCACCACCTGGAAAGAAGGAGTCGAGAATCAGCACAGAGAATTATGCGAAAATATGACCGATAAGGTGTGAAATCTTTATTGAGGATCCGTTCTCCGATCAGTGCTCACTATGGCGTTGGGTTTCAATACATCAGTGTACCAGAATACACTTCAAGAATATTATAATTTCAATCACGAGGGTATAAGGGCAGAAACGAAATGATAGGAAATACATTGGTGGTAAGCGGGATTTAGTGTACATAACGAAGTAACGCTTGAAGGTAGCGCTTGCTTGGCGTAGCGAGATATAAATAACATATTATAAATTGATCTTGTGCTGAAGGAGCACACAATCAGAGGAAAACTGAGAAAATCATAATATAAATAATATTTAAAAAATTACACATTAGGTGCTTCCTGCTACTATAAACATTCAGATGGCCGCAGCGCCTACATGTTGAAGTCTGGTTGGTTGGAAAGGTACGAAATCTATCAGATCCCAATAATATAGGTAATTTAGTTACCCAGAGGCCTCGCACAAACCATGGGCTGTGACTGGACCTCAAGATGGCCGCTCGGAGACCATTTACAGTCAAATTAGCGTTTGCTCAGCTGCATAGAAT